>RXID01013151.1:0-13071 GCA_005019695.1 Trichopus zeylanicus subsp. travancoricus
AAGAAGAAGAAGAAGGAGAAGGAGAAGGAGAAGGAGAAGCAGAAGGAGAAGGAGAAAAGAAAGAGAAGGAGAAGGAGAAGCAGAAGAACAAGCAGAAGAAGAACAAGAAGAAGTAGGAGAAGCAGAAGGAGAAGAAGGGGAAGGAGAAGGTGAAAAAGAAGGAGAAGGAGAAGGAGAAGGAGAAGGAGCAGAAGAAGGAGAATAAGAAGAAGAAGGAAAAGGAGAAGTAGAGGGAAAAGGAGAAGGAGAAGGAGCAGAAGAAGGAGAATAAGAAGAAGAAGGAAAAGGAGAAGTAGAGGGAAAAGGAGAAGCAGAAGGGGAAGGAGGAGTAGAAAGAGGAGGAGAAGGAGAAGCAGAAAGAGGAGGAGAAGGAGAAGCAGAAAGAGGAGGAGAAGGAGAAGCAAAAGTAGAAGAAGAAAGAGAAGGAGAATCAGAAGGAGAGGAAGAAGGAGAAGGAGAAGGAGAAGAAGGTGGAGAAGTGTGGGCATTTTGGCTCTGGTGGATTCATAATTTGGGACATATCAGGGTGTGAATACTAGAGATTTTGGTTTTAAACATTGTTTTCATTGTCCAACAAGTATTGTATCTAGACTTACTATTGTGTTTGATAAAGTCGTTAGGAGGACTACTCATTCCAGGAATTATTGCCCAAGGCCATAATTGTTGTTATTGGCAGCCTTCTTGGTATCATGTGACCCTTGAAGTTTTATTTTTCTCAACAATATTCTGTAAATTTTTTTTTATAAATATTGCTTTTTGTTATCTTTGATATTGTCAGGAGCCTTGTTTAATCAACTTACTCTTTACGTGACTTCATGGCATCAGAAATATCTGCATAAAAGGAGAGTCAAAGTATGCTTTTCAAATATAATATGCCAGGTTTGTTGAGATACTCTGAATACTGGTTTTGCTGCTCTAATGTCTTATCCTCTCTTATTGCAGATTTTGGAGGCATGCATAGTGTCATTGGTAACATCAATTATCTCCTTTGGTCTACCACTTCTTAGGAAATGCAGCGGATGCCCTGATTCAGATGCTAATAATGATATTGAATGTCCTCGTCCTCCTGGAACATATGGGAACTTTGTGAATGCTAGTGAATGCATCCATCAATGCCAGCTTATGTTTAGCATAATCACACCCATTTTTTGTCAGTATTGAATTTATCACCAAAATCCACCTGTCATCTGTACTCTTTTTGTTATTGCAGTTTTACTGTACCAAGGACATGGAATACAATGATCTCGTAACTATATCCTTCAATACCCAGGTTTCCTTAATTATCATCAGCCTATGATATCTCCGCTTGTAGTACTTGCTTCTTTAGATAATTATTTTCTTGCAAACTGATAAACTTGTCATCTCTTTTTCAGGATGATGCAAAAGCATTTCATGAGTATAGAGTACTCAGAGCCTTATAACTTTTTTGGTGTTGTGTTTCACCTCATTTGACAGCATTCTGCTTTTGCCAGGGATTTAGATTATGTGACCTTATATCTGTTTGATTTAACTGTGTGTTATTCTGTTGTTCCTTGAGCTCATTAGTCTGCAACTACTGACTGTAACTTGTTCCAACGAAATGATGTTATCCTTTTGTGTCCTGTTGTTGTGAACTAGGGAACGGAAGCATTATTCTGCAATAGTAATGGTAAACCCACCTCATAAAAACTGCTAACAATGTGTCAATCTATCTTTTTCCATGGCAAACCATTAACATTTAATATTTAAATCATCCAACATTCTTCAATAACTTCACTACAGTTTGTGCTGCAAATTGTCCCATCAGGAAAAATTAATTTCCTTTAATTGGCTTGAGTGCTTGCTTTCACTAATGTGTTTTTAGTTTCCTTTTCCTTCCTAAATGTATGCGTCTAATATGCAGTTTGTTGAGAAAATAACAGAAGATTCAAAGCTCAAAAAAATAGAAAAGTTAAGGCTCAGAATACTCATATGGAATTTAGGTTCATTTCAAATATGGTTGCACTAAAGTACTCTCCAAATACTTGAGTAAATATAGAAATCACCTAATAAAGCCAAAATCAACTTGAAAAAAAATAGCCGACAAAAGAAATAAATGGGCTGCAAAAAGAGTTCAAATATGAATTATATTAGAACTCCCATCTATTTAAAGATGAGGATACTGCAGTTTATGTCAGACTGTAAGCCTATTTTCTCTCAAAATAATAAGAATCTCTCTCTCTTTTTTTTCTTCATGGGGAACAAATCACTAGTTCAAGATTCGCAAACCCTCGAATTTTGTAACGTAGTATCATAGTTTTGGGAACCTGATTATTCTCAAAACCAATAGAGCCTGAAACCCACAAACATCATGCAAGCATTAGAGAAGACAAGGCATCAATGATCCTTGGAGATAACCTGGGACTTCAGATGACATCAATATGTTTGGTAGAATACATAAATTACTTCCAATGGGTCAAAACTGTATGTCTTTTTCAGAGCAGGAGAAAAGAGATTGTACATTAAAGGGGTCCATCAGAGAAGCCAACAGAAGACTGGTTCAGAGAAGATGGTTAATGACCACGCTCTAGAACAGCATGTGATACAACAAAACAGATACAGCAAGAAGGTTTTCAGAAGTCATGGTCAAAACTAAACAAGAAGATTCAGAGATAATATTTCAAGAACGTTTAAAATTACAGAAGTCATGGTCAAAACTAAACAAGCTGGTGAAATTCCAGAAGAGAACTTTGCAAATATGAAGTGCCACTAGAACGAACTAGACTTGTACCAGCTTTCAAGCAAAACTAAGTTACTAATGGCAGCAAAAAAGCCTTGGAAGAGGAGAATTCATTCCACTAGGAGAACAATCAGGAAGCGGACGAGGACGAGGATGAGATAGAACCAACCTTAAGTACACTCATTGTAAAAGGACTAATCACACAATGTACAAGTGTTGGATTCTGTATGGAAAATCTTCACTGCACACATCTCACAGGCATCCAATTCCTATCAGGAGTTTTTAATGAGGCCCTTAATATATCAGAACAGGCCCCAATCCCAAATACAATGAGATTAAAACTCAGTAAATAGGAGTATGACAATGTCATCTAAACTAGAAAAGCTCTATTTGCCTTAACTGCAGCAGGAGAAGGTAAATCAAGCTGATAGCAAGCCATGGATTATTGACTCAAGAGCAACAAATTTATATGACTGACAATCCTAGACTGTTATCATCATTGTCAAACCTAGTACAATCAAAGCATGTAATCTCGGAATGGAGAACATGTTTTAGGGGTAGTATGTAAGTTGAAACACTGAATTTCATCCCTGCTCTCTTAGTTGACAAGTTTGCTTGTAATTTACTCTTAGTAAACCAGCTCACAAAAGCCCTCAAGTCTATGTAAGCTATCAATATCTCATTGTATTTTTCAGGACCTTCAAGCAAGAAAAACAATTAGAGGGATTGAAGATGGAGGCTTATACCTTCTGGAATCTGGTGGAAAGAAATCTCAAGTCTATGTAAGCTAGCAAGAAAAGATACTCTTAATATTATAGAGTAGGTCATTTATCCTTTTCTAAGCTGAAAATTATGTTCCATAAGCTTAGCTTTTATTTAAAGTCTTTTTGTAAAACCTGTGAGTTTGTCAAGTATCGCAGAAGTACATACACTTTTAGAGTTAATGAGAAAAGTTTACAGTCATTCTTTTTTTTGGTCCACAGTAATGTATGGACATCCAGAAATAGTTCTTTAGCTGGATACAAGTACTTTATAAGTTTTATTGATGGATGATGTACCTAATGAAAAACAAATCTAATGTCACTCTTATATTCAAATTGTTTCACAAAGAAGTATAGAATCAGTATAATGCATCTATTAAAACTTTCAGAATTGATAATGGAGAAGAATACACCTCAAGAGAGTTCCAAGAATATCTCCAAGCCAATAGAATTATTTTGCAGCTTAATGTCTTGCAACACTACAACAAAATGGTGTGGCTAAAAAAAAACAGATACCTTTCAGATGTTGCTAAATCCACTTTGATCCAGCAAAACTTGCCATATAGCTTTTGGGGGGATGTAGTTCAAACAACTTGCTATTTAATCAACAAAGCTCCTTCCGAACTATTTCAAAATAAGAGTCCTTTACAAGTCCTATGCCCTAACAATGAGACATTTCACATGAATCTCAAAGTATTTGGATGTATCTGTTTTGTTCAAGACTTAAGTACAAATAGAGAGACAAACCCCAACCTAAAACAATTAAATGTGTATTCCTAAGGTATTGTAGAACACGTAAGGGTTATAAGTGTTATGATCCAAAGAACCACAAAAAATATATAGCCATGGATGTAATCTTTCTTGAAAATGTACTCTACTTCATTAAAAATAACACAAACAGTAATGACTTGATCCTCAAAACAACGTTGAACCCTAACCCAACTTGTTTTTGCCTCTACCAGTTGATGATCCTTCATCTGTAATGTATAAGAAAGGAGATGACAATAGGTTTGGAATTATCTACCACCGGAGATAAAAGTTTGGATTTGATCAATTCACCAATTATCACCTCAAAGGGTCTAGAATAGACACAGACACAAGAACAGGCCACTGAGAGCTCAGGTACACCCTCTACTCAAACTGAATATTGCCTCCCTATATAGCACTGAGAAAAAAAAAGAAGTACATAAGCTTAATCTCCTATTAGTAAGTTTGTATCATATGTGAAATTGTCCCAAACTTTAAACGCTTTGCACTGTCCAACTCCTCCATTGTTACACCCAAAATAGTAATAGAAGCACTGAGAATTCAAATTGGAGGCAAACAATGAAAGTAGAAATGGAAGCCTTACATCAAAACAACATATGGGAAATAGTACCACTACCAAATGGGAGTAGGATACAAGTGGATATATACTATTAAATATAAACTAATTGGGAGAATTGAGAGATACAAATCCAGGCTGGTAGTAAAAGGGTTTACGCAGACTTATAGAGAATATTATTTTGATACCTTTTACCAATCGTAAAGCTAAACTCAGTAAGCGTAATACTGTCTTTGGCAATTAACTTGAACTGAAACCTCTCACGAATGAATGTAAGGAATATCTTTTCTTTCAAGGGGACCTCAACTCTGAAAGAGAGCAGGTGTTCTATAAACTGAGAAGATCTTTGTATGGTCTCAAACAGTCCCCTGGGGCCTGGTTTGAGAGGTTCAATACAACATTGGAAGAATATGGATTTCAAAGAAGTCAATCTCATTATTCAGTATTTATTAAAAAAAAGTCAGGAAAGAGAATTATTTTGCTGGTTTGTATAGATGATATTTAGTAACTGGAGATGACGGTGAAGGAATCAAGGATCTCAAAGAGTTTCTGAAAACTTAATATGAGATGAAAGACTTGGACCAGCAGCAATATTTCTTGCAAATAGAAGCGGCTCATTTAACAAAGGGTTTGGTATTATTTTAGAGGAAGTATACATTGAATTTGTTAACTGAAATAGACACACTGGAAAGCAAAATTTCAAAGACACCCATAGATTCAAATATAGACACAGGTACTGAAGTCAATGACCAAAAATAGTACAAAAGGATAGTGGAAAAACTTATTTATTTAACTATCACAAGACTTGATATTCTGAGAAAGCAATGGACATCAATTCATGCAATCCCCGAAAAAGTCTCTCATGGAAGCAGTATACAAGATCTTAAGGTAACTAAAGAAGACATCTGGACTGGAACTATGTTACAGAAAATATGGAGATTTAAACATCCAATATTACACAGATGCTGATTGGGTAATATCAATTTTTGATAGGAGATCAATATCAGGATATTGCATATTTATTAGAGGTAATTTTTGATCACTTGGAAGAGCAAAAAGAAAAGTATAGCAACAAGATACAATACAGAAGTATATAATACGGTCAATAGCAATGGAAACATGTGAAGTCTTATATAGCTGCAATCATTCCTACAAGAGATAGAATATCCTAGACAAGAGGCCACAGAAATTTATTGTGACAACCAATCAACTCGACACATCTCAAATAACTTTGTGTTCCATGGGAGAATCAAGCACATAGAACTTGACCTCCATTTTTTCAGAGAAAAGGTGTTGAATAAACAGATTAATTTGTAGTACACACCATCAAAGGAATAATTAGTTGGTATATTCACTAAAGCCCTAAAAAGAGAGTACTTAATAGAAATATTTACAAGCTGGGCATGATAGATATATATGCACTAATTTGGAAGGGGCGGGGTGCAGTGGGTGTTGAGAAAATAACAGAAGATTCAAAGCTCAAGAAAAAGAAAAGTTAAGGCTAAGAATACCCACATGAAATTTAGGTTAATCTCAAGTATGAGTGCACTAAAATATCCCCTAAATACTCAAGTAAATCCAAGGATCATCACAGTCTAATAAAAGCCAAAACCAACTTAGAAAAGAATGGCCGACAAAGGAAGAAATATCTGCTAGATTTTTGTAACGGAATTATGGTAAAAATTTTAATGCAGGACAAATAAGGCAAAAACAACAATGCTCGTCTTTGACAATTAACAGCAAAATCTTTGACTTTGTAGGCTGTAATTGTTCTTTGCTTGATTTTGAAATGGGAACATGAAAAATCAAGTGCTAGTTATATAGGAGGACTAGGAAAGAGGAACAAATTTTGATGAATACATGCATTTGATACCATTGAAGTTGACATAGGATAAAAGAAAGCATGAATAAAAAGGGTGGAGTCATATGAAGAAACTGCAAGGGAGTGGTATGTAAGGAACTCATATCGATTGCCATAGGAGCTCTAAGGGCATCTGTTTCATACCAGTTTTCTTAGAGGTGCTGAGTCTTTGGAGGAGTGGCAGAAAAGGAGAATCATGCGTTCACTATTTCATAAATTGACAGAGGGGTGAAGAAAAATATTCATGATGAACCCTTGCTTAGGGAGGGGTGAAGAAATAGGAGATATGAAGAACACTAAAGTGGCTTTAGATTTCCAATGAACCCTTGCTTTTATATTCATGATGATGAGAATGATACTGGCTTTCCTTTCAAGTAGAGAAGTACTTTCAAAAGGTGAAACACCAGGCAATATAAGACTATTGAATATTCTCCAATCTCATTGGTTTCACTTCCTGATATTCTGATCCTATACACTGCCTGTTGGTAGAGTAGATAAAGCTGAACTTAAGATTCAAAGTCAGTTAAATTTTACAGAAGGCATTTTAGCTGGTTCCTATTCACATTCTTTACAATAATAAGCTTGATCGTGAAGGTCCGGGTCTCCATCCTCATTTTTAGGGAATGATGTTAACATAATCCTCAGCCCCAAGGAAGGTTTGACCCCCGTTAGCTAATTTATTATTCTTCAAAAAATGATTTTGATAAATTACATAGGTGCTTTATCTCTTCTTCATCTTTGTTATCTAAGGATCTCAATGCTGGAATTCCCGGTAATTTCTCTTTCTATATCAGTCCTAAAGATGAACACGTTCTACTAGCTCTCAGAAGCCAGACAGTAATGGACCCCAAACCCTTGCTTGTGGACCAGCTGCAGGGCTAACTAACCTTTGTTCTATTGGTTTGGTGATTGCTACCAAGACGATTTCTTTATGCCTATCAAAGGACTTTGAGATGCTAATCCATAAATCAGTGAATCCAGGGACAGAGACTAGCCAAAGCAGAAGAAGAAGGAGAAGGAGAAGAAGAAGAAGAAGAAGAAGAAGAAGAAGAAGAAGCCAAAGCAAAAGAGGAAGCCAAAGCAGAAGAAGGAGAAGGAGAAGAAGAAGAAGAAGAAGGTGGAGGAGGAGAAGCTGAAGAAGAAGAAGAAGAAGCCAAAGCAAAAGAAGAAGGAGAAGGAGAAGAAGAAGAAGAAGAAGAAGGAGAAGGAGGAGGAGGAGAAGCTGAAGAAGAAGAAGAAGAAGAAGAAGAAGAAGGAGAAGAAGAAGAAGAAGTAGGAGAAGCCAAAGCAAAAGAAGAAGCCGAAGCAGAAGAAGAAGGAGACGAAGAAGAAGAAGAAGAAGAAGGTGGAGGAGGAGAAGCTGAAGAAGAAGAAGAAGAAGCCAAAGAAAAAGAAGAAGGAGAAGGAGAAGAAGAAGAAGAAGAAGAAGGAGGAGGAGGAGAAGCTGAAGAAGAAGAAGAAGAAGCCAAAGCAAAAGAAGAAGGAGAAGGAGAGGAAGAAGAAGAAGAAGAAGAAGAAGAAGAAGAAGAAGAAGAAGAAGAAGAAGAAGAAGAAGAAGAAGAAGAAGGAGACGGAGAGGAAGAAGAAGAAGCAGGAGGAGGAGGAGGAGGAGAAGAAGAAGCCAAAGCAGAAGAAGAAGAAGAAGAAGAAGAAGCCATGGGTTGATGCAAGAGTGGGAAGTGTGGGCATTTTGGCTCTAGTGGATTCATAATTTGGGACATATCAGGGTGTACTAGAGATTTTGGTTTTAAACATTGTTTTCATTGTCCAACAAGTATTGTATCTAGACTTACTATTGTGTTTGATAAAGTCGTTAGGAGGACTACTCATTCCAGGAATTATTGCCCAAGGCCATAATTGTTGTTATTGGCAGCCTTCTTGGTATCATGTGACCCTTGAAGTTTTATTTTTCTCACCAATATTCTGTAAATTTTTTTTTATAAATATTGCTTTTTGTTATCTTTGATATTGTCAGGAGCCTTGTTTAATCAACTTACTCTTTACGTGACTTCATGTCATCAGAAATATCTGCATAAAAGGAGAGTCAAAGTATGCTTTTCAAATATAATATGCCAGGTTTGTTGATACTCTGAATACTGGTTTTGCTGCTCTAATGTCTTGTCCTCTCTTATTGCAGATTTTGGAGGCATGCATAGTGTCATTGGTAACATCAATTATCTCCTTTGTTCTACCACTTCTTAGGAAATGCAGCAGATGCCCTGATTCAGATGCTAATACTGATATTGAATGTCCTCGTCCTCCTGGAACATATGGGAGCTTTGTGAATGCTAGTGAATGCATCCATCAATGCCAGCTTATGTTTAGCATAATTACACCCATTTTTTGTCAGTATTGAATTATCACCAAAATCCACCTGTCATCTGTATTCTTTTTGTTATTGCAGTTTTACTGCACCAAGGACATGGAATACAATGATCTCGTAACTATATCCTTCAATACCCAGGTTTCCTTAATTATCATCAGCCTATGATATCTCCAATTGTAGTACTTGCTTTTTTAGATAATTATTTTCTTGCAAACTGATAAACTTGTCATTGGTAACATCAATTATCTCCTTTGGTCTACCACTTCTTAGGAAATGCAGCGGATGCCCTGATTCAGATGCTAATACTGATATTGAATGTCCTCGTCCTCCTGGAACATATGGGAGCTTTGTGAATGCTAGTGAATGCATCCATCAATGCCAGCTTATGTTTAGCATAATCACAACCATTTTTTGTCAGTATTGAATTATCACCAAAATCCACCTGTCATCTGTATTCTTTTTGTTATTGCAGTTTTACTGCACCAAGGACATGGAATACAATGATCTCATAACTATATCCTTCAATACCCAGGTTTCCTTAATTATCATCAGCCTATGATATCTCCGATTGTAGTACTTGCTTTTTTAGATAATTATTTTCTTGCAAACTGATAAACTTGTCATCTCTTTTTCAGGATGATGCAAAAACATTTCATGAGTATAGAGTACTCAGAGCCTTATAACTTTTTTGGTGTTGTGTTTCACCTCATTTGACAGCATTCTGCTTTTGCCAGGGATTTAGATTATGTGACCTTATATCTGTTTGATTTAACTGTGTGTTGTTCTGTTGTTCCTTGAGCTCATTAGTCTGCAACTACTGACTGTAACTTGTTCCAACGAAATGATGTTATCCTTTTGTGTCCTGTTGTTGTGAACCAGGGAATGGAAGCATTATTCTGCAATAGTAATGGTAAACCCACCTCATAAAAACTGCTAACAATGTGTCGATCTATCTTTTTCCATGGCAAACCATTAACATTTAATATTTAAATCATCCAACATTCTTCAATAACTTCACTACAGTTTGTGCTGCAAATTGTCCCATCAGGAAAAATTAATTTCCTTTCATTGGATTGAGTGCTTTCACTAATGTGTTTTTAATTTCCTTTTCCTTCCTAAATGTATGCGTCTAATATGCAGTTTGTTGAGAAAATAACAGAAGATTCAAAGCTCAAAAAATTTGAAAAATAAGGCTCATAATACTCATTTGGAATTTAGGTTCATTTCAAATGTGGTTGCACTAAAGTACTGATGTAGGACACTCAAAGGAAATTCAAGAATATCAAAAGAAGCTAATTCAGAAGTCAAGGGGCCATGACAAATGATTTGATTCACTCTTCTATTTAAACTTAGGATTTACCTTACTTAGTACCTTTCTATCTTTAAAATTCTCTTTATTATGATGTCTTAGGTCTTATTCTCGGATTTCACCAACCCAAGATCAATTTTGGACTGAATCCTATTCAGTTTTAGACTTGGGAAGGATGAATCTTTATTTAGGATTTTATTTTCGTAGGTTAACTTATTTAGAACTTCTACCAACCCAATTAATGGGTTTAAACTGAGTTATATTCAGTTTAGGACTTGGGAAGCCAGAAACTTACTCAAATTGGATTTCCGGTATTTGTATAAATAGGGCTTCAGTCCTATGGATGGGAGACAACTTTTATTCTCAATAAAGTTCTACTTGAGTGAATTTTCTCTCTTCCTTGTGGATTCAAGGAGTTCTTAACAGAGGCAACGGTGTTTTCCTCGTCTACCACGCTTGTTGCTACGTCAAGTGGTATCAGAGCGAGGCTCTCTTTGCTTAATGTCTAACGACGAGGCAACCAGCAGCAACCCTAGGGACGGTGCTCCTGTGGGTAATCACATCAGCCGTGAGTATTTTGATTCGACCATGGAGGCAATCCAAAACTCACTTACAAGGTTGATGCTGAGGATGGATCAACTTGGAGGCCTGAATCAACCACGTCGACGGATCGATGAAGTGACTCGCGATCCAATTGGTCGAGGAAAGGCTCTGCAAGTGAATCCAAAGGGTTTACAAATCCTTGAAAATTCCAGCGATGAAGAAGTTGAAGACATCCTTCGCCGACCAGTTTCTGAGCATGATAGACGTCATGATTTTCGCTTGAAGATTGATCTCCCATCTTTCAATGGCCAATTCAGATCGAAGATTTTCTCGATTGGCTTGCTGAAGTGGAATGTTTCTTTGACTACATGGAGATTCCAGATTCAAAGAAAGTGAAGCTTGTTGCTTACCGACTCAAGGGGGGTGCATCAGCATGGTGGGAACGCATCCAGTTGGAAAGGACACGCCAAAATAAAGCTCCAATTCGAGCATGGCCACGGATGAAGGCTCTTCTCGAAAAGCATTTCCTTCCCATAGATTATGACCAGGTACTCTTTCAGCAATATCAACTTGTCGACCGGGTAATCGCACATTTGAAGGCATCATTATGAGAGAGTTCTATCGCCTATCAGCACGTAACGTAATAATCTAATAGGACTGAATCTCATCAAGTGGCAAGACTTCACGGGGGGCTACGGCACCACCATCCACGATAGGATTTCTTTACAAACCTATTTGACGGTTTAATGAGGCTCTTGTGAGGAGTTGAAACTCATGTGGCGTCCCAACTTGGCGCGACCTGGTCATCAGAAATCAGGTGGGGCGAACAATTGGTGAGGAATTTTTCAAAAGGAGCACAATCTATTCCTAATAGAGGTGCAGCTACACAACCTTCTCGACCTCCCACACAAGTGGAGTCTTGAAGCTAGACCTACAAGGCCATCAGGAAATGCCACATCAGCAAAGAACCCAAGTTCAAATCCTGATCTAAAGTGCTATCATTGTGGAAAATTTGGATATCGTTCTAATGTTTGTCCAGCACGACAACCTGTGAACTTGGCTATTGAAGATAATTTTGTTGCTGACAATTTCCATGACTCAAAAGATGATGACCTAGCTTGTGATCAAGAAAACTATGAAGATAGAATATTCGAGGAGCCTGATGGTGAACGGTCATCTTTAGTAGTTCAAAATCTGATGTACATCCCAAAGCAAGAGGAAAACCTACAACGTCACAATATCTTTCGCACTCGATGCACAGTAAATGGCAAGATCTGTGACATGATTAATGATGGGGGAAGCAGTGAAAACATCATCTCCAAGACTATGATTGACAAGCTTCAATTGTAGACGGAATCACATCCTTCTCCCTACAAGATTGGCTGGATTAAAAAGGTTTTGTGAAACCAAGGTAACTGAACGGTGTCAAATTTATTTTTCCATTGGAAAATTCTACAAGGATGAGGTAACCTGTGATGTTGTGGAGATGAACGCATGCCATATTCTTCTTGGCAGACCTGCCAATTTGATAGAGATTCTACACATCGTGGGCGAGACAATCGCTACTCTTCTTCAAAGATGGAAAGAAATTAGCCTTACCAGCCATTGGCAGAAGAAGCGTTCGACCCAAAGTTTACAAGGCGGTTTCACTCCTTCCGGAATTGTGCAAAATTTTATAAAACGAGGCTAAAGAGACATCCCAAATATTTGTTGTGATTGAGAAAGGAAGGGAGACACTGCCCACTGAAGCTCCAAAAGGCTTGGCAACCCTTCCTAGATGAATTCAAGGAAATAAGGCCCCGATGATCTTCCTGATGAACTACCCCCAATGAGAGATATGCAGCACCACATTGACCTTGTTCCTGGAGCGAGTTTACCAAATCTGTCCCACCACAGAATGAGTCCAAAAGAGTCACAAATTTTACAAGACAAGGTTGAGGAGTTGATCAGAAAAGGAATGGTCAGAATTAGCATGAGCCCATGTGCAGTTCCAGCCTTATTGACACCTAAGAAAGATGGAAGTTGGCAGATGTGTGTAGATAGTCGAGCTATCAACCGAATCACGGTAAAGTATAGATTCCCAATTCCTCGCTTAGAGGACATGTTGGACATATTGGAAGGGTCAAAAGTTTTCTCCAAAATAGATTTGAGGAGTGGATACCATCAAATCAGAATTAGACCCAGTGATGAATGGAAAACTGCTTTCAAAACAAAAGAAGAACTTTATGAGTGGCTTGTTATGCCTTTGG
>RXID01013155.1:407-20060 GCA_005019695.1 Trichopus zeylanicus subsp. travancoricus
GCAAGTGTACTTTTAGTAATGTAGTAGTAGTAATAATAGTCGTAGTAGTAGTAGTAGTAGTAGTAGTAGTAGTAGTAGTAGTAGTAGTAGTAGTAGTAGTAGTAGTAGTAGTAGTAGTAGTAGCAGTAGCAGTAGCAGAAGACGTTGTAGTTGGAGTTGTAGTAGCAATAGTAGTAGCATTAGGAGAGAGTCGTAGTAGTAGCAGTATTAGGAGTAGAAGTAGGAATAGCAGGAGTAGTAATAGTAGCAGCAATAGTTAGCAGAGCAATAGTAGAAGTAGTGGTAGTAGTAGTTATCGTAGCAGTAGTAGTTGGAGTAGTAGACGTAGAAGTCATAGGAGTGTTAGGAGTAGTAATAGTAGTAGGAGGAGGAGTAGTAGTTTCAGTAATAGTAGCAGCAATAGTAGCCTTGTCACATCGGCGAATTTCTACCCTGAAATTTTGCCCATGATGGCGCCAAGGTTCGCCCACCTCACTCGCAAGGGCCTCCTTGAGAGCAGCATTCTGGCTCTCTTGCCAAGCCAACTGCGCCCATATGCTGCCCGCATCTTCGGTTGGAGGATTTCCCAGCATCTCCTCAATGCGAATCAACCGATCCCGAAGCTCTACTTGCGTCACCATGGCTTTTGTTGATCTTGGCTTTCGCTGAACCGGTTTCTCACCAAACCAGGCTCTGATACCACTTGTCACACCGGCGAATTTCTACCTTGATATTTTGTCGAAGTAGTAGTAGCAGTTGTAGCTGTTGTAGTAGTAGTTGTGGCAGTAGAAGTAGTAGTAAGAGTAGATGTAGGAGTAGTTGTAGTAGTAGAAGTAGTATTTGTATAAGTTGGGGCAGTTTTAGTAGTAGGAGGAGGAGGAGTAGTAGAAGTGGTGGTGGTAGTAGTAGTAGGAGTAGTAGTAATTGTATTAGTATTTATTGTAGGATTAGTAGTAGCAATAAGAGTAGTTGTAGTTGCAGCTATAGTAATAATAGTAGTAGTATTAGTAGTATTAGTAGTAGTAATAGTAGTAGTTGTTGGGGTAGTAGCAGTGCTAGTAGTAGTAGTTGTAGTAGTAGTGCAGTGCTTGTAGTAGTAGATGCAACAGCAGCGGCAGCAACAAGAGTTGTAGTAGTAGTAGTACCAAGAGTAGTTGCAATAGGCGTAGTAGTAGTAGTAATAGTAGTAGCAGCACTAGCTATATTTGTTGTTGTTGTTGTTGTTGTTGTAGTAGTAGTAGTAGTAGTAGTAGTAGTAGTAGTAGTAGTAGTAGTAGTAGTAGTAGTAGTAAAAGAAGAAGAAGAAGAAGAAGAAGTAGAAGTAGTAGTAGTAGCAATAGTGGTAGTAGTGTAGTAGTAGGAGTTGTAGTTGGAGTAGCACCGGCAACAGCGGCAGTAGTAGTAGTTGTAGTAGTAGTGTAGTACTACTATAGTAGTAGTAGTAGTAGTAGTGGAGGTTGTAGCAATAGCTATTATTGCAACATTTGTAGTTGTAGTAGCAGTAGTTGTTATTGATGTAGTCGTAGTAGTTGCAACAGTAATAGTAACAGAAGTGGTAGGAGTAGTAGTAGTAATTGTGGTTGTAGTAGCATAAGTAGTGGATGTAATCGGAGAAGTAGAAGCAGTAGTACATGTTGTAGAAGCAGTGGTAGTAGTAGTAGTACTTGTAGTAGTATTAGTAGTAATAGCAAGAGGAGGAGGAGGAGGAGGAGCAGTACTAGTAGTAGTCACAGTAGTAGCATTAGTTGTAGTAGTAGTAGCAGTTAAAGTCGTAGTATCAGTAGTAGTAGTAAGGGTAGTAGCAGTAGCAGTATTAGTAGTATTTGTAGTAGTAGTAGTAGTAGTACAACTAGTATTAGTAATAGCGGTAGTAGTAATAGTAGTATTAGTAATAGCGGTAGTAGTAATAGTAGTAGTAGAAGAAGCAGCAGTAGAAGCAGCAGTAGCAGTAGTAGTAGTAGCAGCAAAAGTAGCAGCAGTAGTAGTTACAGTAGTATTATTACTAGCAGCAGCTGTAGTAGTAGTAGTAGTAGTAGTAGTAGCCGTATTAGTAGCAGCAGTAGTAGTGTCAATAGTAGTAGTAGTAGCCGTATTAGTAGCAGCAACAGCAAGAGCAATCGCAGTAGTAGTAGTAGCAGTTGTAGTAGTAATAGTATTATTAGGAGATATCATAGTAGCAATAGTAGTAGTTGTTCAGGTGGTAGTAGTAGTTGTAGTAGCAGTAGTTGCGTTACTAGTACTAGTAGTTGTAGTACTAGTAGTAATAGTAGTAGCTATTGCATTTGCATTACTAGTTGTAGTTGTCATAGCGAAACTAGCAATAGTAGAAGTAGTTGTAGGAATAGTAGTAGCAGAAGTAGTGGTAGTAGTAGTACCAATAGTTGTAGTAGTAATAGGACTAGTAGTAGATATAGCAGTAGCAGCAATAGGGGATGTAGTAGTAGTAGTAGTCTTTGTAGGATTAGTTATATAGCAGTAGTAGCAGTAGCAGTAATGTTACTAGTAGTAATAGTGGTAGTTGTTGGAGTAGTATTAGTGCTAGTACTAGTACTTTTAGTAGTAGTGCAGTAATAATAGCAGTAGTAGTATTAGTAGAGGTAGTAGTAGTCGTAGTAGTACTAGTAGTAGTAGTAGTAGCAGTAGTAGCAGTGGTTGCAGTTGTACTAGTAGTAAAAGGACTAGTTGTAGCATTAGTAGTAAGAATAGCAATAGCAGTAGTAGTAGTTGTAGTAGTAGTAGTGGTAGCAGTTGTTGTAGTAGTAGAAGTGGCAACAGTAGTAACAGAAGTAGAAGTAGCGGTAATACTAGTAGTAGTAGTAGTAGCAGTAGCAGTAGTAGTAGTAGTAGTAGTAACAATAGTAGTGGTGGCAGTAGTAGTAGTTGTAGTTGTAGTAGTAGCAGCAACAGTAGTAATAGTAGTAGTGGTAGTAGTAGTAGTAGTAGCAATAGCAACAGCAGAAGTACTAGTAGTAATAGGAGAAGTAGTAGAAGTAGTAGTTTTTGTAGTAGTAGAGGTAATAGTAGCAGCAGCAGTAGTAGTTGTAGTAGTAGTAGTGGTAGTGGTAGTGGTAGTAGCAGTGGTTATAGCAAACGTGTTAGTACTAGTAGTAGTAGTGGTAGTAGTAGCAAGAGGAGGAAGTGGGGGAGCAATAGTCATAGTAGTAGCAGTAGTAATAGTAGTAGTAGTAGAAGTAGAAGTTTTAGTAGTTGATGTAGCAGTAGTAGGAGGTGTAGTAGTATTAGTAGTCGCTGCAGGAGAAGTAGTAGTATTAGTAGTAGCGGTTGTAGTATCAGAAATAGTAGTAGTAGTAGTAGTAGTAGTCGCTATAGTACAGGTAGTAGTAGTGCCAATAGTTGTAGTAGTAGTTGTATTACTAGTTGTGGTAGTGGTAATAGTAGCAGTTGTAGCAGTAGTAGTTCTAGTAGCAGTATTAGTAGCAGTAGTAGTAACTGTAGTAGCAATAATAGAAGTAGTAGTAGCAGTCCCAACAACAATCGATGTTGTATTAGTAGTGTAGTAGTAGTAGCTGTAGCAGTAATAGTATTAGGAGTAGTAGTTGTAATAGTAGCAGTAGTTGTAGCAAAAGCAGCAGCAGCAGCAGTAGTAGTAATAGTATTAGTGTTAGTAATGGTAGTAATAGTAGTAGAAGTTGTAGTTGTTCTTGTTGTAGTAGTAGTAATATCAGCTGTAGATGAGGTAGCAGTAGCAGTAGTGGTAGTAGTAGTAGTATTAGTAGTAGTAGTAGTAGTAGTGGCAGTAATAGGAGTAGTAGTTGAAATAGCACCAGTAGCAGTAGTAGCAATTGTTGTTGTTGTCGTAGTGGTGGTGGTAGTAGTAGAAGTAGTAGTGGCAACAAAAGTAGCAATAGTAATAATAATGGTAGTCATAGTAGTGGTAATAGCAGTAGTAGGAGGAGAAGAAGTAGTAGTACCAGCCGAAGCAGTAGTAATAGTAGCAGTTGTAGCAGTAGGAGAAGACATAGGTATAGTAGTAGGAGTAGGTATAGTAGTAGTCGTAGCTGCAGTGTTGGCAGTAGTAGCAGCAGCACTAGTAGCAGCATAAATAGTAGTAGTTGTACTATTAGTATTAGTAGAAGTAGTATTAGTAGCAATACAATAGTAGTAGTAGCTGCAGTACAATAGTAGTACGATGATAGTAGTAACAGTAGTAGCCGCAGCAGCAGTAGTGCTAGTAATAGTAGTTGTAGTAGTAGTCGTAGTAGAAGTTGCAGTAGTAGCAATATTACCAATAGTAATAGTTGGAGAAGTAGTAGTAATAGCTATAGTAGCAGAAGTAGTAGCGGTAGTAGTAGTAGCAGTAACAACAGTAGCAATACCAGTAGTAGTAGTAGTAATTGTAGTAGCGGTGGTAGTAGTTGTAGTAGTAGTAGTAGTGCTAGTAGTAGTTGTAGTAGAAGTAGCAGTAGTGGCAGAAGTAGTAGTAGTAGCAAAGTAGTTGTGGTTGAAGGACTATTAGTAGTAGTAGTAGTAGTATTAATAGTAATACTAGTAGTTGGAGAGGTAGTATTAGTAGGAGTAACAGCAGTTGTAGTAACAGAAGTAGTAGTAGTAGTAGCAATAGTAAGTGTAGCAGTAGTAGTAGTAGTTGTTGTTGTTGTTGTTGTGTTAGCAGTAGTAGTAACAGTAGTAGCACAAGTAGTAGTAGTAGTAGTAGTAGTAGTAGTAGTAGCAATATTAGGTGCAAAAGAACTAGCAGAAGCCGCAGTAGTCGCATTAGCTGTAGTAGCTGTAGTAGCAGTAGTAGCAATTGAAGCAACAGTAGTAATAGTAGTAGCAATGGCAGTTGAAGTTGTAGTAGCAGAAGCAGTACTAAGAGTAGTAGCTATAGTAGTTGTAGCAGTTGTAGTAGTAGTAGTAGTACTTGTTATACGAGTAGTATTTGTTATAGTAGCAACAGTTGTGGCAATAGTAGTAGCGGTAGTACTACTAGTAGTAGTAGTTGAAGTAGTCGCACTAGTAATAGCAGTAGTTGTACTTGTAGTAGTGGTAGTAGTAGAGGTAGTAGGAGTACTAGTATTATTAGCTATAGCAACAGTAGTAGTAGTTGTAGTAGCAGTCATTGTAGTAGTAACATTAGTAGTAGTACTAGCCGTAATAGTTATTGCACAAGCAACAACATTAGTAGGAGTAGTAGTAACTGCTGTGGTAGCAGTAGTAGTGGTCGGAGTAATAGTAGTAGCAATAGGAGTAGTGGTAGCAATAGTACCCATAGTAATAGCCGCAATAGCAGTAGTAGCAACAGCAGCAGTAGTAGTCGTAGCAGTAGTAGTAGCAATAGTAGTAGTAGTAGCGGTGGTAGTAGTACTAGTAGCAGCAACAGTAGTAGTACTAGTTTTAGTAGTAGTAGTTGTTGTTGTTGTTGTAGTAGTAGTGGTAGTAGTGGGAGTAGTAGGAGGAATACGTATTGGGGAAGGAATACTAGTTGGATTAGTAGTACTTGTAGTAGTAGTCGGAGGAGTGGTAATAATAGTAGTTGTTGTAGTAGGAGTAGAAATAGCTGTAGTATAGGTCATAGTATTAGTAGTAGCATTAGTAAGAGTAGTGGTAGTAGTAGTAGTAGTATTTGTTGTAGTAGTAGTAGTAATAGTAACAGCAACATTAGTAGTCACAATAATAGCAGTTGTAGTAATATTTGCAGTAGTAGAAAGTAGTAGTGTAAGTAGTAGTAGGAGTATTACTCATAGCGATAGTAGTAGTAGTAGCAGCAGTAGTAGTATAGAAGTAGTAGCCGTAGCAACAGTAGTACAGTAGTAGTAGGACTATTAATGGTAGTAGTAGAAGTATTAGTAGCGGTAGTAGTAGTTGTAGTAGCAGTAGTAGTAGAACTAGTAGTAGTAGTTGTTGTTGTTGTTGTTGTAGGTGTATTAGTAGTAGTCATAGTAGTTGCTGCAGTAGTAGTAACAATAGTAGTAGTAGCAGTAGTAGCAGATGTAGTACAACTAGTAGTAGTAGTACTAACAGCAAGAGAAGGAGGAGGAGGAGGAGCAGTACTAGTAGTAGCAGCAGCAGCAGCAGTAGTAGTAGTTGACGTAGTAGTATCAGTAGCAGTAATAGTTGTATTTGTAGTAGTAGTAGTAGTAGTAGTTCTAGCAATAGTTGCCATAGCAGTAGTTGCAGCAGCAGTAGCAGCAGCAGCAGTAGTAGTAGCAGAAGTAGATGTGGAAGTAGTAGCAGTAACAATAGTTGTCGTAGTGGTGTAGCTATAGTAGCTGTAGTTGTAGTGGTAGACGTAGCAGTAGTAGTGGTAATGGCAATAGTAGTTGCAGTAGTAGTTGTTTTTGTTGTAGGTAAAGTAGTAGTTGGAGTAGGCTTAGGAGTAGGAGTAGTAGTAGTAATAGTAGAAACTGTAGTAGTATTAGGTGGAGGAGTACTAGTAGTAGTGGCAGCAGCAGCAGTAGCAGCAGTAGTAGCAAAAGCAACAGTAGTAGTAGTTGTAGTAATAGTATTAGTAGTAGTAGCAGTAGTTGTTGTTGTTGTAATAGTAGTTGCAATAATAGCAGTAGTAGTTGTAGTAGTAGTAGAAATAGTAATAGTAGCATTAGTGGTAGTAGTAGTAGTAGTATTAGTAGTAGTTGTAGTAGTAGTAGCTATAATAGGACTAGTAGTTGAAATAGCGCCAGTAGCAATAGTAGTAGTAGATGTTGTAGTAGTAGTCGTAATGGTAGTCGTAGAAGTAGTAGTCATAGCAAAAGTAGCAACAATAATAATAATGGTAGTCGCAGTAGTGGTAGTAGAAATAGTACTAGTAGGAGAAGTAGTAGTAGTACCAGCAAAAGCAGTAGCAGTACTAGTAGTTGTAGCAATAGGAGAAGAAGTAGGTATAGTAGTAGGAGAAGTTGGTACAGTAGTAGTAGTAGCAGCAGCTGGAGCAGTAGTAGCAGTAGCTACTGCAGCAGCAATATTAGTAGTAGCAAAAGTAGTAGTAGTAATAGTTGTAGTAGTAGAAATAGTATTAGTAGCAATAGTAATAGTAGTAGTTGTTGTAGTAGAGTAGTAGTATGGTGATAGTAGTAGCAGTTGTAGTAGTAGCATCAACTGTAGTACTAGTAGTAGTAGTGGTAGAGCTAGTAATAGTTGTAGTCGTAGTAGTAGCAATAGTAGTCATAATAGAAGTTGTAGTAGTAGCAATAGTACCGATAGTAGTAGTAGCAGCAGTAGCAGTAGTTGTACTTGAAGTAGTAGCAGTAATAGTAGTAGCTAAGGTGGTAGTAGTAGTAGTTATAGTGGTAGTAGCATTAGTAATAGAAGTAGCAGTAGTAGCAGAAGTAGTAATAGTAGCAGTTATAGTTGTGGTTGTAGAAGTATTAGTTGTAGTAGTAGTACTAATAGCAATACTAGTAGTTGCAGAAGTAGTATTAGTAGGAGTAACAACAAATGTAGTAACAAAAGTAGTAGTAGTAGTAGTAGCAATGGTAGTAGCAGTAATAGTAGTAGCAATGGTAATTGCAGTAGTAGCTGTAGAAGTAGTTGCAGGAGCAACAGTAGCTGCAGAAGTAGCTATAGTAGTTGCAGTAGTATTAGTAGCAGTTGAAACAACTGTAGTATAGTTGTAGCAGTAGCAGTAGAAGTAGTAGTAGCCATTGAAGTACTAAGAGTGGTAGCTGTAGCAGTTGTAGTAGTGGTAGTAGTTGTTGTTGTTGTTATTGTACTAGTAGTACTTGTTATAGTAGCAACAGTTATGGCAATAGTAGTAGCAGAAGTAGTAGCAGTAGTACTAGTAGTAGTTGTAGCAGAAGTAGTCACACCTGTAGCAACAGCAGTAGTAGTTATAGTAGTAGTAGTAGAAGGAGTAGTAGGAGTACTAGTATTATTAGCAGCAGTAGTAGTAGTAGTTGTAGTAGCAGTCGCAGTAGTAGTAGCCATATTAGTACTTGCAGGAGCAACAACAGTAGTAGTAGTAGTCACAGTAATAGTAGTAGTAGGAGGAGTAGTGGTAGTAGTAGTAGCCATAGTAATAGTCGCAATAGCAGCAGCAGCAATAATAGTAGTAGTAGTCGTAGTAGTAGTAATAGTAGCAATAGTGGTAGGAGAAATAGCAGTAGTTGTGCCAATGGTACTACTAATAGTAGCAGCAGTAGTAGTAGAAGTAGTACTAGTAATAGTAGTAGTAGTAGTAGTAGTAGTAGTTATTGTTGTTGTTGTTGTAGTAGTAGTAGTAGTAGTATTGGTAGTAGTGGGAGAAGTAGTAGGACTACGTGTTGAGGAAGGAATACTAGTTGGAGTAGTAGTACTTGCAGTAGTAGAAGTAGGAGTAGTAATAGTAGTAGTAGTAGTAACCGTAGTAGTAGTAGTAGCATGAATAGTAGTAGTAGTAGTAGTAGTAGTAGGAGTAGCCTTAACAACAGAAGTAGTAGAACTATTAGCTACAATACAAGTAGTAGTAATAGTAATAGTAGTTGTTGTAGTAGTAGTAGTAGTGGTAGTAGCAGTAGTTGTAGTAATAGTAGCAGAAGCAGTAATTGTAGTAGTAGTAGTGATAGGAGTAGTAGTAGCAATAGTAGTTGCGGTAGTAGTAGATGTAGCAGTAGCAGTAGAAGTAGTAAAAGTGTTCGTTGTAGGTGCTACTACTAAAACTACTTCTCCTACTACTACTACTACGACAACTTCTTCTACTGCTACTACTAACGTGACTACTTCTACCACTACGACTACTACTCCTACTACATCTCCTACTTCTACTACTACTATTGCTACTACTATTGCTACTACTACTACTACTATAACTACTGCTACTACTATCGCTATTACTACTACTACTAGTGCTACTGCTACTACTCTTGCTACTACTACTGCCATTACTACTGCTGTTAAGACTACTTCTAGTACAACTACTATGACAACTAGTACTACAACTACTACTACTACAACTATGGCTACTATTACTATTACTACTACTCCTACAACCATTACTACAACTGCTGTTGTTGTTACTGCTAATACTACCACTATTTCTACTGCTGCTGTTGTTGTTGTTGATACTTATACAACTACAACATTTCCTATTACTACTACTAATGCCAATGCTACTACTACTAATACACTACTACACTTTCAACAACATCTACAACTACCACTCCTGCTACGACAATTACTATTATTCTAGCTATTGCTACTACTATTACTACTACTACTGCCACTACTGCTAATATTTCTAGTGCTACTACTGCTATTACTACCACTAGCACTTCTACTAATACTGCCGCTACTGCAACTACAACTACCACTACTACTAGTAGTTCTACTACTGTTGTTATTGCTACTACTACCGCTACTACTGCTACAGCTACTACTGCTGCCACTATTGCTGCTGCTAGTACTACTACTACTACTACTGTTGTTGTCGCTGCTGCTACTGCTTCTACAACTACTACTACTTTTACTACTACTGCTGCTACAATCATTGCCACTACTACAATTACAGCTGCTGCTGTTCCTACTGTCGCGGCTGCCACTGCTATGACTACTGCACCTACTACTTTTCCAACAACTACTACTGCTATACTACTACTATTGCTACTACTACCACTGCGGCTACTACTGATACTACTGCTACAACTGATACAATTACTATTATTGCTGCTGCCACTACTATTCAAACTACAACCATAACTATTAATACTGCCACTACAATTGTTGCTACTATTACTACTCCTCCAGCTACTAGTGCTACAACTACTACAACTACTACTGCTACTACTACAACCACTACTACTACTTCTACTATAGCTACAAATACTACTATTGGTACTGCTACTACTATTGCTACTACTATAGCTACTACTGCTACTACTACTACCACTACTACTTCTATACAACTAGTACTGTTGCTACTCTTGCTTCTACAATTGTTGGTACTACTTTGACTACTACTTTTGCTACTACGGCTCCTGCTACTACTAATTTACCACTAAAAATGCTATTACTTCTACTTCTCCTACTGCTATTACTACTGCTACTACTTATGCTACAACTGCTACTCCTGCTACTACTATTACTACTACTACTGCTACTACTACTACTATTACAGCTATTACTATGACTACTACTACTGCTGCTACTGCAACTACTACTACTATCAAAACTACAACGGCTTCTAATACAACTACAACTACAATCACTGCTACTACTATTACTGCTATTGCTTCTGCTACTACCACTACTTGAAGTACTACCACTAATACTTATGGTACTACAACTACTACTTCTACTACTACTACTGATACGACAATGCTACTACTTCGACTACAACAACTACCACTACTACCACTATTACTACTACCACAACTGCTACTCCTTCTACAACTACTTCTTCTATTATTACTACTACAACTACTACAGCTACTACTACTACTACTACTACTACTACTAATAATAATAATAATAATAATAATAATAATAATTCTACAACTACTACTTCTACTAACGCTACTTCTACTACTACAACAACTACTATCACTACTGCAACTACTAGTACTGCTGCTACAACTGCTATTACTACTACTACTATTACTACTACGACTACTACTTCTACTACTATAGCTACTAATACTACTACTTCTGCTACTACTCCTACGACTACTAGAACTTCTACTACTCCTACAAGTACTACTACTACTCCTACGCTACTACTACTCCTACGACGACTACTACCACTACTACCACTACTACTATTACTGCAAGTACTTCTACTATAACTACTACAACTAAAACTACTAGGGGGTGTTTGGAATGGGGTCAGGGCTAGGCTGACCCCGTCCTTAGCAGATTATCTTCCAAACACCAAAAATTTGACCGCACTAACATTATTTTATTCATTTAAATTTTAACCAGTTTTTGACTAAAATACCCTCACTTGATCTGAACCGTCGGATATCGATCCAACGGTTCAGATCGGGGAATAGCTAAAACCCTAAGTATATATTCTGCCCCTTCACCCACGGACGTCGCCGCCCATAGCAGAGCTCCTTCCCCTCCGACGATGCAGTAGACGGCACCCTCCTTCCCCGCCGATGACACAACAGACACCACCCTCCTTCCCTGCCGTCGACGCAGTAGATGCTGCACGAGTCTCCCCCTTCCCCGCCGACAATGCAGCAGTCGGCACATGAGTCTGCTCCTTCCCCGTCGATGACGTAGTTGATGCCAGACAAGTCTCCTCATTCCTGACCAACGACGCAGCAAACGCCGCCCTCCTTCCCCGCCGTCGACACAGCAGTTGGCACACGAGTCTGCTCCTCCCCCGTTGATGACGTAGCTGATGCCAGATGAGTCTCCCCCTTCGTCACCGATGACACAGCAGATGCCGCCCTCCTTCCCCGCCTCTGACGCAACAGACGCCGCATGAGTCTCCCCCTTCCCTGCCGATGATGCAGCAGTCGGTGCATGAGTCTGCTCCTTCCCCGCCGACGACATAGCTGACACCAGATGAGTCTCCTCCTTCCTCGCCGATGATGTAGTAGATGCCGCACAAGTCTCCTCCTTCCCCGCTGTCAATGCAGCAGATGCCGCATAAGTCTCCCCCTTCCCCGCCGACGATGCAGTAGTCGACGCACGAGTTTGTTCCTTCCCCACTAACGATGCAGGCAACGCCAGACGCGTCTCCTCCTTCCATGCTGATGATGTAGCAGATGCAGCACAAGTATCCTCCTTCACCGCCATCGATGCAGCAGACTCCGCACGAGTTTCCTCCTTCCCCACCAATGATGCAGCTCGCTGCACGAGTCCTCCTTCTCTGCGGATGACACAACAGACACCGCATGAGTCTCCTCCTTCCCTGCCGACAACGTAGCGGACACCGCAGGAGTCCTCTCCTTCCCCGCCAATGACATATAATTAATTAAGTGGTTCTTCTTAATCTTTTTATCTTTCATATGGATCATGCTTATTCCAATAATTTCGTCATTGATGTAGGAGCCTAAAATCTACAGCATTCGGAGAAAAAAATATTTTAAATTTATAGTTGCTTATTAACTTGCATTCGATCAAGTGATTTTCATAACAATAGCAACAATAGCAAGTAGCTGATTGTCACAGACTCATATTGCCTCACCAGCATCTAATGGAAAATGGAAAATTAGAGCTAGTACAACCTATTCTATCTTCATGATAAGGCATTTAAGAATAATATCTTGTTTGTTATGACTATTACTTGACTTTTTATTTTTGTCTATTGTGTGATCAAACCAGAAGCAGAATGTAGCTTAGAACAAAATGGAACACAAGGAGTGGTGGTAATGTAGGTACTGTATGTGCATCATGTTTGCCAAATCTCATTAGGTTATGTTTTGATTGTCTCCTAAGTTGAAATTGCAACATTTGGGTCTAACATATGTCCTTTTTGGTAGAGGAAGCATGTATCGTGTAATCTGGAGACTGTAGTGAAGCTTGTTGCTGCTTCACAACTTCTGCAGCCTACCTCTCATTTTGATGACAATGGACACAATATAATGGGGCCTTGTCATTTCTCTTTAGAACCAGCATTGTGAGCTAGGTTGTGGATTTTTCTGAGTTTTGGTTGATGTAGCAAACTGTTGTGAAGGGCTTTTACGCATGCCAAGATACAACTATAACAACTATCATTAACTTAATCTATGGATGAATACTTGACTAAATGTGGAATCTGCTTATATAAAGCTTGTTTTAGGTTTTCTTGCAAATCGCTGTTAAACATGCTTTCATGTTCTGCATATTTACTTGTTCAGATTTTACTACAGTAATGGATGCTCACAATCCACCAGTTTGGTGAAGTCCTCGAACACAAAGAAAGGGAAAATCAACTCAGCAAGCTGGTTAGTCTTCTAACAAGGCTGGATGTGCTCCAAATTGGACCACTGGTGAGGACACTTTACTTGCTCGGTTGCTAGTGGAGGAACACGTTGATGGAAGGAACAAGGGTGGTAATTTTAAAATGCAATCTTCGAATAAAGTTATGCAGAAATTAAATGAATTATCTGCCATGGTATGAGATGCAGAGCAATTGACGTATAGATGGAAGAGACTGAAAGAAAGGTATAATGAATTTTAGTTTATGAAGAACAAGAGCAGATGGACGTGGGATTATGGCATGCATAGGCCAACAGCAGGAGATCCGGGAGTAATGAGAGATTTCTTTATGGTATGTTTTACATTTTACGTTGTAACTTTTGGAATACAAACCCTAATTTTATGTCTAACACCTTTTTCTTTTTGGCAGCACAATCCACAATACGAAAATGCTTTGATCATTGGGTTTTCTTAGTTTTTTGATATAGAACTAATGGTGAAGAGCTCAATTGCTATAGGGAGGTGGATGCTATCATCGAGAAGTGCACCTTCAGAGCCACCTATAGCAGAAGAAAGATCCGATTCGACTGCCTCACCAGTGATGCAAAACAACACTGAGGCTGACGACGATCCATCCATACAGTCGTCTCGCTCGGAGGTTGTTTTCTGATGAGAACCCTACTTCTGTGACACGTGGGAAATGCTCTTCTGAAGGATTTGATTGTAGCAGTGGAAGAAATAATAGGAGACATAGTGGAGAGTTCCTGAAAAGTACTGCAAGCAATTCTTGCCAAACTGCGACTCCAGAGTCTTTGGACAAGTGGATGTAGGTTATGGACAAAAAGTATAGTGAAAGAGTTGTTGCAACCGAGACGTTTAAAAAGTGCATGGCCAAGTTGTTCAGCCTTACTTTTATTAACACTGCAGATAGGTTTAAATGTGCTGAATGTCTGAAAGAAACACATAATCAAGAATATTTTCTGCTAGCGGAGGATCCGTTTGGGCTGAAATTATGGGTTGAGAGGCGAGTAGAAGAATATGATATAAAACGGAGTAAGGCACAGTTACATAAATCTCATCTGTCGTGCCCTCAAATCTTGGATAACTCCGAATAGGCTGTCATATGATGGGAAAATGTACGAGTAGGTCCTAATTGCAATTTTCTGCAAATGAACTTTTAATTTGAGCTGCATGATTTGTTTCTATCTTGTATAAGCTTTGTTTCTAAGTTTTTTACTGTTTTTAGGTGAAGAGGAATAAAGGAAATGCAGCAGCAAAGGCAAGCAAGGCTGTTGCTAATCAAGGGAAGGACAAGAAGGAAAGGAAGGTCCCGACAGAAGCATAACCCTCCATAGGAAGTATGCATTGTCCTGGCCAGTTTCATGATCAAATTCCATGGAGTCCATGATCCAGGTCAAGGAGCTGTGTGCTTGCCGATTTTGAATATGACATTGTGTCATTTGTGACTGAGGGTGTGCTTATGTGATTAATTATAATAGAGGTGAAACTATGCTTGTCAGATTTGTGACTGTGAAACATGGGTTTTTGTATTATATCACATGCTGATATCACATTGGTTTGTGTAGTATATCACATGTTGTATAATTTAATTAACATATTTTATGCTAGCTGATGCTTAGGTTGTATTAATTTTTGTTGGTACGTTTAGGGGAATTTTTTGCAGTTAAGCAATCTCACAGGGGGTATATTTGCCGCAAATTTCTTCTTTATAATCTCAACTTACCTCTATTTAATTCTTGTGGCGGACATTAACTACGAGGGACTCACATCGTGCATTCTACAAAAATTTAAAATTTTCAAAGCCGGAAAGGAGACTAAAATTGGAGGGTGTTCCTTCTCGCTTGCAGACAAAGTTTATGTTGAATTGGCACTAAGTCCGAAATCGCGTCGGAGATAGGTATCACTCTGACGTCAACAGTTTATCTCTGTAACATCAAGATGAAATGTTCTATCAATCAGACATGACGTATCACTCTAACATCAACAGTTCATCTCCGTAACATCAGGTTGACTCGTCCTATCAATCAGACATGATTTATTACTCTAACATCAACAGTTCATCTCCGTAACATCTGGATGACATGTCCTATCAATCTGACAAGATTTATCACTCTGACGACAACAGTTCATCGCAGTAACATCAAGATGACCCGTCCTATCAATCAGACATGATTTATCACTCTGACGTCAACAGTTCATCCTTGTAACATCAAGATGAATCGTCATATCAATCAGACACACTTTATCACTCTGACAATAATAGTTCATCTCCGTAACATCAGGATGACATGTCATATCAATCAGACATGATTTATCACTCTGACGACAATAGTTCATCTCCGTAACATCAGGATGACACGTCCGATCAATCGAACAAGATTTATCACTCTGACATCAACAGTTCATCTTGGTAACAGCAAGACGACCTGTCATATCAATCAGACATGATTTATCACTCTCACGTCAATAGTTCATCTCTGTAATGTCAGGATGACACATCCAATCAATCGGACAAGATTTATCACTCAGACATCAACAGTTCATCTCGGTAATAGCAAGATGACCCGTCATATCAATTCGACATGATTTATCACTCTGACATCAACAGTTCATCTCTGTAATGTCAGGATGACACGTCCGATCAATCGGTCAAGATTTATCACTCTGACGACTCAGGTCGATCCCTATATATAGAGCGACCTTATTGTTGATGCTATAACACAACTTCATTCTTCTTTGTAACACCAATATGTCTAATTACGATGATATTGTTGATGATGTAGAGGAAGAAGTAGAGTTTCAATTTGAAGATGACATTTTGACTTATTTTGAAGACTCCTCAACCTCAGCAAGAAGACCACCCCATCCACTGAATAATTGAGCTTTTACTGGGATGGAGTTTATGTACGACTTACTAGGTAATGAAGCTCATTTTTTTCGGACCTTTAGACTTGTGCTGCAAGTGTTTCTACTGCTCACTAGAATACTCGTTGAGCGGGGAAGTATCGTGCCTACAGCCCATGTATCATCTGAATTACAAGTAGGGATTTTTCTTTACTCCATTTCTCGTGGAGCATCTAACAGAGACTTGTAGCTGGCATTTCAACACTCTGCAATGACTATAAGTAGGTACTTCCATAAAGTCTTGGAAGGTATTATGTCTCTAAAAAATGATTATATACAATTGCTGCCTCATGATGCTCCAGTCCATCCCTCAATTCTTAATCGAGGAGGAGTGTATTCCTTTTTCAAGGTGAGATAAGTTTCTACAAAATTCTCTAATTAATGCCAACATATATTCTAACATATTATGTGTTTCTTTGTAGGATGCACTCAGGGTTATAGATGGCACACATATACCGGCGATTGTGAGTCAAGAAATGCAACTTCCATTTCGAGACCGACATGGGTTGCTTACGCAAAATGTTATGGCAGTTGTCTCTTTCGATATGAAATTTTTGTATATTTGTAGTGGTTGGAAGAGATCTGCGGCAGACACACGAATCTTATGAGATTGTTTAAGCCAAGGTGATTTCTTCGTCCCCGATGGCGAAACTAATAATTTTGCTTTTCTTTAAAGACTAATGATAATGTTCATAATAATAATCATAGTTTATTTTAGGTAAATACTATCTGGTGGATGCCGGGTATGCCAATACTAACAAATTTCTTGCACCATTTCGAAATGAGCGGTACCACATTGGACAGTTTGGTCAAGGTCGAGTTCGATATTGGAATCCGAGGGACAAATTTAATCACATGCACGCCAGTTTGAGAAATTGTGTGGAGAGGACATTTGGTATATTTAAGCAGCGATTTCAAATATTACGCAAAATGCAACCATATCCTTATGAAACACAATGTGCTATAGTGGTGGTTTGTGCTGTGTTACATAATTTTATACGTAGGAATTATGATGAGAACCAGTTGTTTCATGACTGTAGGGCTAACGATGGGGTTCATGATAGCACTGAAGAATTTTCGGGAGTACACAATGAAACATCTGAACCCAACATCCGTATATCGCAATGTGAAGTGTGATATGGGGAAATACTTTGGAACGAAATAACTGCAGCTCTGTGGGAAGCGTAAGTGATACTTTACTTTTTTCGATATAAAAGTGTAAGTATAATTTACATAATTTTCTAACATCATGTTAATAATTTTTCCACTTTTATTTACTTGCAGAGAATAATGTTGTATTTTTGCACCGCGAAGCAGTCACACGTGTAGCTAAAGAAGTACTCGCTGATGCTTTATTTTGAACCTAGAATTTTACAGACAGTGCTCGCTATTTCCGGTATCTTTCAAAATTATTATATGTATCTAACAATAATGTATATTGTGTTTTTCAGACAATACTCGCTGTTTCCTGTTAATTAGCGCCGTTAATTATTGTTGTAGTGTTTGGAGTCTCCTTTTCTCTAATGTATAAGCTGCTGTGCTGTGAAATGCAAGAGACACTATCACTTACAAGAGGTTTTTTGCCATGAAATCTTCCAAGCAGAAGCTTAGCATGCTGAATGGCAGATTTGAATACGCATTTTCCATAGGAAGCACTATCAACTGCAACTTGCATTAGGTAAGTGCAATATAATACGATAAATAAAATACAGACATTAATGCAAATTAATGCAGAGATTGTGCAGAACAAACCCACGATAAAGGTTAGGAATCTAAATCAAAAAATGAAACCTACTCCTTTCCCAATTTCTGCTGGAATTGTGAAATTCGTACATGCTTAACACAACGAAATCCCAACTTTGGGGATATTACAAAGTATGAAAATTTTCTCCTCGCCATACAGTAGACGTCATCTCTGCCATCACCGCCCCATCCACTTCCACCACCTCCTGCTCTCCATCATCCTCGCAATCACAGCCGTCCTTCTCCTCCGAGATCTCCTCGAATCTCGTCAAACTATTCATCTTCTCCTCGCCATGCAGCAGACAACGTCTCCGTCATAACCGCCCCATCCTCTTCCAGCAGATGCCGTCTTCGCCATTACCGCCCCAATCTCTGCCATCACTGTCCACGCGAGCTCGACCGGTGAGCTCCTCGCTCGACCTTGGCAGCCGAGATCTGCGCGTGAGCTCGGCCGGTGAGCTCCGTACGCGAGCTCCGCGGGTGAGCTCGGGCGGCGAGCTTCGCGGGCGAGCTCGGCTGGCCAGCTCCGTGCGCGAGCTCGGGCTGCCAGCTCCGCGCGCGATCTCGGCCGGCCAGCTCCGCGCGCGAGCTCGGCTGGCGAGGAAGATAAACAGTACTGTGTCAACAGTACTCAATGGAGGGCATTTTCGTCCATAAAAAATTTTAACCATCTGCTAGCTAGATCAGTAACCAAACAGGATTTACTTGACCGCATTAGCGTTTTACATTTTACACCTTCTTTTAACCTTGACCTTGACCTTGACCCCGTTCCAAATGGGCCCCTACTTCTTCGAATACTTCTACTCCTACTACTATTACTACAACTCCTACTGCTACAACTACTATTCCTACTACTACTGCTACTACTTCTACTACTACTACTACTAGTACTAGTACTAGTACTACTACTATTTCTACTACAACAACAACAACAACTACTACTACAACTGCAACTAGTGCTATGAAAACTACTATTACTACAACTACTGCTATCGCTAATACGACTACCATTACTACTATAACAACAACTACAACTGCTATTACTGTTGTTGCTGCTGCTACTCCACCCGCTACGACTACTAATATTACTACTACTAATTCTACTATTGCTACTACTACTATTATTAATACTATTACTACCACTACCACTACTACTACTAAGGCTACTAATATTACTACTACCACAACTATTATGACTACTACTATTACCACTATGACTTTTCTACTACTGCTACAACTACTACAACTATTACTACTATTACAACAACAACAATAACAACAACAACAACAACTACTACTACTACTACTATTACAACAACAACAATAACAACAACAACAACTACTACTACTACTACTACTTCGGCTACTCCAACTTCTACTAGTACTACTATAGCTACTACTACAACTACAACTACTATTCCTTCTACTACTTTTGGAACAACAACAACAACAACTACTACTACTACTACTACTACTTCTACAACTACTACTACCACTACTACAACTACAATTTCTTCTACTACTTCTACAACTACTACTAACACTACTACTACTACAATTCCTGCTACTACTACTCCTCCGGCTCCTACTGCTATAATGGCTACTACTACTACTTCTGCAACTACTACGGCTACAACTACCTCTACTACTACTGCTACTTTCGCAACTACAACTATATTGCTACTATAACTACTTCTACTACTTCTATAACTACTACTACTTCAACTACAATTACTACTGCGACTACTACTACTACTACTACTACTATTACTGCTATTATTCTACTACAACTACTATTACTGCTTCTACTACTGCTACTCATCCTCCTCCTCCTCCTCCTCCTCCTGCTATTACTTCTACTATTACTACAAGTTCAACTACAACAACAACTACTACTAGTAAAACAAATCCTACAATTACTTTGGCTACTAGTATTATTATTATGACTACTACTCATATTACTGATATTGCTGCTACTACTTCCACAATTTCTACAATTGCTACTACTACTACTACTTCTATTATAACTACTTTTGCTACTGGTATAAGTGATACTATTACAACTATAACTGCTACAACTACTCTAGCTACTGCTACTACTATCACTACTACCACTCCAACTACTACTTCTACTACTACTACTGTTGTTACTGCTACTGCTACTACTATCACTACTACCACTCCTACTACTACTTCTACTACTACTACTGTTGTTACTGCTAC
>RXID01013156.1:0-12704 GCA_005019695.1 Trichopus zeylanicus subsp. travancoricus
ACTACTATTGCTACTGATACTACTACTACTACTTCTATTACTATAGCTACTACTGCTACCACTCCTACAATTACTGCTACTACTTAGACTACAACAACTACTTCCACTCTTACTACAACTAGTGCTACTACTTTTGTTGCTTCTCATACTACTAGTCCTACTACTATTAATAGTACTCCTAATACTACTACTACTACTACAACTGCTCGTAATACTACTTCTACTCCTACACCTTCTCCTCCTCCTACTACTTCTACTACTACTACTACTGCTACTGCTGCTACTACTACTACTACATCCACTTTTACTACTACTTCTACAACTATTGCCAATAGTACATATACCACTACTACTACTACTACTATTACAACTACTACTGCTACTATTGCTACTACAACAACTACTACAAGTACTACAACTTGTACTGCCACTACTAGAACTACTGTTACTACTGCTGCTACTACTACTCTACAACTACTTCTACTCCTACTACTGCAACTACAACTACCACTACGTCTACTAGTCCAGCTACTGCTACTCCTACTCTTAGTATTCCTACTCCTAATAGAACTAATACTATGCCTACAACTACTACTCTACTACTACTATTACTACTACTAATACTGTCTATTATTATTAATTCGACTTCTACTGCTGATACTACTGCTACTACTACTCCTACGACTACTATTGCTACTACTACTACTACAACAACTACTACTTCTACTACTACGACTACTACTGCTATTAGTACTAGTACTACTGCTGCTGCTATCACTACTACTACTACTTGTACAATTACTACTACTACTGCTACTCCAACTACTACTTCTACCATTACTACCACTACGACTATTACTACTACTACTACCAGTAACACTTCTGCTATACTTCAACTATCGCTACAATTGCTACTATTACTATGAATAATACTCCTACTACTATTACTACTACTACTTCTACAACTACTAATATTACTACGACTACTACTACTACTATTACTACTACTACTACTACCACTACCACTACAACAACGACAATAACTACTACTACTATGACTACTACTATAGTACTAGACACCTACTACTCCTACTACTACTATTAGTACTACTACAAGTACCGCAGAAACTACAACAATTACTACTACTACTACTCCTACTACTACTACTACGATGACTTCTACTACCGCTACAGCTACTCCTATTACTACTACTACAACTATTACTACTCTGACTACTACTACTACTCGTACTACTACTACTATTCCTTTTCCTACACATATAACTACTACTACTCCCTCTACTACCAGTCCTTCTACAACAACTACTACTACGACTGCTACCGCTGCTACTACTACTTTTAAGACTACTACTTCTACTACTAGTAGTACTAATGCCACTACTACTACTGCTATTGATAGTAGTCGGAGTAGAATTAGTAGTAGTAGTAGCAGTAGTCGTAGAAGTAGTAGTAGCAGTTGAGTAGTAGTTGTAGTAGTTGTGCCTGTATTAGGAGTAGCATTAGAAGTACCAGTAGTAGTAGTCACAGTCGTAGTAAGAAGAGGAGTTGTAGTAGTAATAGTGGAAGTTATAGTTGGAGTATTAGTAGTATTAGTAGTAGTAGTAGTAGTAGCAGTTGTAGCAGAAGTGGGAGTAGTAATTGCAGAAGCAGTAGTAGCAATAGTACCAGTAGTAGTAGTTGCAGTCATAGTAATAGTATTAGTAGTAATAGTAGTGGAAGTTGTAGTTGGAGTATTAGGTGGAGGAGGACTAGTAGTAGTAGTAGCAATTGTAGCAGAAGTAGTAGTAGTAGCAGTAGTAGTAGTATCAACAGTAGTAGTAGTTGTTGTTGTTGTACGAATAGTAATTGTATTAGTAGTTGTTGTACTAGTAGTAGCAGTAGCAGTAGAAGTTGCGATAGTAGCTGAAGTAGCCGAAGTAGTAGTAGAAGTAGGAATAGTAGTTGGAGTAGTAGTTGTTGTGGTGGTGGTAGTAGTAGTAGGAGTGGTAGTGGTAAGTACTAGTAGTAGTATTAGTAGTAGTAGTTGTAGTAGTAGTAGTAACAATATTAGTAGTAGTAGTTTTAGTTATGCTGGTAGTAGCAACAACCGCAATAGCAACAGTAGTAGAAGTAGTAGAGGCAGCAAAAGTTATTTTAGTAGTAGTAGGAGTAGTAGTAGCAGTAGCAGTAACAACAGTAGTAGTAGCAATAGGTGTATTAGTTGTAGTAGTAGTAGTAGCAGTAGTGGTAGGAGTAGTAGAAGTTGTAGTAGTAGTAGTAGAAGTAGCAATAGCAGTAGTAGTAGCTATTGTTATAGTAGTAGCAGCTGTCGAGGTAGTGGTTGTTGAAGTTATAGCTGGAGTATTAGGAATAGTTGTAGTAGTAGTAGTAGAAGCAGTAGTAGTAGTTGTTGTAGTAGTAGGAGCAGCAATAGTAGTAGTAGCTGTAGCTGTAGTTAGGGTAGTAGTATTAGTAGCAATAGTAGTTATATTAGTAGTAGTCGTAGCGGTAGTAGTAGTTAGACTAGTAGTAGTAGTTGTAGAAGAAGTAGTAGCAATAGTTGAGCATTAGTTGTAGTAGTCATGCTTGTATTAGGAGTAGCAACAGAAGTACCAATAGTAGCAGTCACAATCATAGTAATAGTGGTAGTTATAGTTTGAGTATTAGGAGGAGTAGTAGTTGTTGTTGTAGTAGTAGTTTTTGCAGTAACAGTAGTACTAGAAGTAGTAGTCGAAGTCGTAGTAATAGTAGTTGTAGTCGTAGTAGTGGAAGTTGTAGTTGGAGTATTAGGAGTAGTAAGTGTAGTAGTAGTAGTTGTTGTAGCAGTAGTAGTAATAGTAGTTGTAGTAGTAGTAGCAGTAGTAGTAATAGCAACAATAGTAGTAGTAGTAGGAATAGTAGTAGTTGTAGTAGTAGTCATTGTAGTAATAGTAGTAGTAGGAGTTGCAGTAGTAGTAGTAGTAGTAACAACATTAGTAGTACTAGTATTAGTAGTACTGGTAGTAGCAGTTGTTGTAGTAGCAACAACCACAGCAACAGCAGCAGCAGTAGTAGAAGTAGTTGAAGTAGTTTCAGTAGTAGTAGGAGGAGTAGTAGTAGTAGTAGGTGTAGCTATAGCAGGAGTAGTAGTAGGACTAGCAGTAGGAGTGGTAGTAATAGTTGTAGGATTAGTAGTAGTTCTTGTAGCAGTAGTAATAGGTGTATTAGTTGTAGTACTAGTAGTTGAAGTAGTGGTAGGAGTAGCAGAAGTAGAAGGAGTAGTAGTTGTAGTTGTAGTAGTAGTAGAAGTAGTAACAATAGTAGAATTAGTAGTAGTTGAGAGAGTAGTAGGAGTGGTATAAGTAATAATAGCTGTAGTAGGAGTAGTAGTTGTAGTAGTAGTGGTGGTAGTACATGTGTTAGTAGTAGTTGTTGTAGTAGTAGTCAAAGATATAGGAGTCATAGTAGTAGTAGTAGCAGCATTAACAGCAATAGTAATAGTAGCAGCAATAGTAGTAGTAGCCGCAATAGTAGTGGTAGTAATAGTAGCAACAGTGGTAGGAGGAGTAGTAGTAATAGTACTAGTAGTAGTAGTTATTGTAGTACTAGTAGTAGTAATAGTAGTAGTAGTAGTAGTAGTAGTAGTAGTTTGAGAAGTAGTAGCTGTACTAGTACTCATAACAGCAGCAATAGCTGTGATGGTAGAGCCAACAACAGCTACAGTAGTAGCGGCAATTGTAGTTGTACTAGAAATAGTTGTTGTTGTAACTGTAGTAGAAGTAGTATTAGTTGCAGTACTGGCAGCAGTAGTAGTATTAGTAGTTGTAGTAGAAGCAACTAAAGTAGCAGTACTAGTAGAAGTAGTAGTAGTTGTAGTTATTGTAGTAGTCGTAGTAGAAGCAGTAGTAGTAGTAGCTCTGCTATAGTAGAAGTAATAGTAGTAGCAATAGTAGTGGAAGTAGCAATAGCTATTGTAGTAGTATTAGTGGTAGCAGCAGCAACAATAGCAGTACTTTTAGTAATAATAGTAGTAGTAGAAACAGTAGCAGTAGCGGTATTAGTAGTAGTAGTAGTGGCAGCAGTAGTAATAGTAGTAGTAATAGTAGTGGCGGTAGCAGTAGTAGCTGTAGTGGTAGTAATAGTAGTGGTAATAGTAGTGGCGGTAGCAGTAGTAGCGGTAGTGGTAGTAGAGGTAGCAGTAGTCGCAGTAGTAGTAATTGTAGTTGTAGTCATAGCAGTGGTAGTTGTTGTAGTAGTAGTAGCAGAAGTAGTAGCAGTAGTTCTCGCAACAATAGTAGTAGTAGAAGCAGTAGTAGAAGTAGTAGTAGTAGTAGTCGTAGTTGTAGTATCAGTACTACTAGTAGTAGTTGTTATTGTTGTTATTGTTATTGTTGTAGTAGTAGTAGTAGTACTAGTAGCAATAGTAGTAGTAGCAAAAGTAGTAGTTGTAGTAGTAGTAGCAGTAGTAGTAATAGTAGTAGTAGTAATAATAGTGTTAGTAGTTGTAGTAGTACTTGTAGTAGCATAATTAGTAGTAGACAATGTTGCAGAACTCGAAGTAGTAGTTGCAGAGGTAGTAGCAAAAGTGGCAGTAGTAGTAGTAAAAATTATAGCAATAATAGTAATAGTAGTAGCAACAGCAGCAATAATTGTCGTAGCACAAGTGCTAGTAGTTTAGCAGTTGTACTAATAGTTATATTAGCTGCAACAGAAGTAGTAGTAGTCGTAGTAGTAGTAAAGGTAGTAGTAGAAGTAGCAGCATTAGTAGTACTAGCAGCAGTGGTAGTAGCTGTAACAGCAATAGTGGTAATAGTTAATGGTATTTGTAGCAGTGGTAGTAGTAGAAGTTGCAGCAGCAGTACTACAAGTAACAGTAGCAATTGTGGAAGTAGTAGCAGTAGTACCAGCAGAAGTAGTAGTTGTAGAAGTAGTAGCAATAGTAGTAGTAGTAGTAGGAACAATAGAAATAGCAACAACAATAGTATTAGTAGTAGTAGTAGTATGAGCAGTATTGGTTGCTGTAGTAGAAGCAACAATAGTAGTAGAAGTAGTAGTTGTAGCAATAATAGCGACATCAGCATTAGTAGTAGTTGTAGTAGTAGTTGTAGTAGTAGTTGTTGTTGTTGATATTGTAGTAGTTGCAACAGCAGCAGCATTAGTTGTGGCGGTATTAGCAATTGTAGTGGTTGTTGTAGTAATAGTAGTAGTAGAAATAGTAGTAGTAGTTGCCATAGTAGTAATAGTAGTAGTAGCAGCAACAACAGCAGCAGCAGTAGTAGCAGCAGTAGTAGTACTAGTAGCAGCAGCAGGAGTAGTAGTAGTAGTAATAATAATAATACTAGTAGTAATAGCAGCAGAAGTAGTTGTTGTACTTGTAGCAGCAGTAGTAGTAGTAGAAGCAGTAATAGAAGTTGCTGTAGTGGTAGTAGTAATAGTACCTGTATTTGTAGTAGTAGCAGTAGTGGTAGTAGCTGCTGCAGCAGCAGTAGCAATAGTATTGATGATACTAGTAGTAGTAGTACAAGTCGCAGTAGAAGTACAAGTAGTAGCAATTGCAGTTGTTGTACTAGCAGTAGTAGTACAGTCAAAAGTAGGAGTTGAGGTAGCCTAGCAATAGTAGTAGTAGTAGTAACAATAGCAACAGCAATAGTAGTAGTATTAGTAATAGTATAAGTAGTAGAAGAGAAGTGGCTATGGTAGTAGCAGCAAAAGTTGCAATAGAAGCAATAGTCATAGCAGCAGTAGCAAAAGCTGGATTAGTAATTATAGTGATAGAAGTAGCAACACCAGTAGTATTAGTGGTTGTAATAGTAGTAGATGTAGTATTTGTAGTAGTAGTACTAGTCGTATTAGTAGTAGTTGTTGTTGTTGTATGAGTTGCCATAGGAGTAGTAGTAGCACAAGATGTAGTCATATTTGGAGTAGTAGAAGCAGGAGTAGCTACATTGGCAGTCGTAGGAATAGAAGTAGGTGTAGGAGTACTACTACTACTACTACAACTACTACTATAACTACTACTACTACTACTACAACAACAACAACAACAATAACTACTGCTACTATTACTACTACTACTGCTACTACTATTACTATTGCTACTACTACTATTACTACTATTACAACTACAACAACAACAACTACTACAAATACTACTACGACCAGTACTACTAGTACTACTACTAGAACTACTAGAACTACCACTACTGCTACGACTACTACTACTACGACTAGTTCTATACTACTACTACAACTACTACAACAACTACTATTTCTAGTACTACAACTACTACCACTACTACTACAACTACAACAACAACTACTACTACTAATACTTCAACAACAACTACTACAGCTACTACTTCTACTACTACTACTGCTACTACTACTACTACTACTACAACTACTACTACCACTACTACTACTACAAGCACTACAACTGCTACTTCTTCCACTATTAGTACTAATAGTATAATTACTACTATTATTACTACTACTACAACTACAACTATTACTACTACTACTACTACTACAACTATTACTACTACTATAACTACAACTACCACTACTACTACAACTACTGCTATTACAACTTCTACTACCGCTACAACCACTACTACTACTATTACACTTACAACTACAACTACTACTACCACTACAACAACAACAATAAGAAGAACAACAACACTACTACTACAACTACTACTGCTACTACTACAACTACTCGTACCACTAAACTATTGCTAGTACTACAACTACTTCGATTACTATTACTACTTTTGCTACTACTACTATTACTACTACAACAACAACAAATACTACTACTACTACTACAATTACGACTGCTACTACTACTGCTACTATTACAATTACTACTACTACAACAACCACTACTCCTACGACTACTACTACTAGTACTACAACTACTACTAATAGTACTACTACCACTACGATTACAACAATTACAACTACTATTACTACTACTACTAGTACTACTACTACTACTACTAGTACTACTATTACTACTACTACAACTACTATGACTACTACTAATGATACTACTATTACTACTACTTCAACTACTACTACTACTACTACTACTACTACTACTACTACTACTACTACTACTACTACTACTTCTTCTTCTTCTTCTACTACTACTACTTCTACTACTACTACAACAACAACTACTACTACTGCTATTACTACTACTACTACTGCTACTACTACTACTGCTACTACAACAACAACAACAACAACTACTACTGCTACTACTACTACTACTACTACTACTACTACTATTACTACTATTATTACTACTAGTACTGGTACTACTACTACTGCTGCTACTACTACTACCACTAGTAGTAGTACTAATACTACTACTACTACTACTACTTCTACAACTACTACTACTAGTACAACTTGTACTACTACTACTACAACTAGTACAACAAATAATAGTACAATAACTACTATTACTACTATTACTACTACTAGTAGTACTACTAGTACTACTACTATAACTATACTACTACCATTACAACAACAGCAACAACAACAACAACTACTAGTACTACTACAACAACAACGACAACAACAACAACAACAACTACTAGTACTACTACTACTGCTACTAGTACTGCTACTACTGCTACTGCTACAACTACTGCAACTACTACTATTACAACTACTACTGCTTTTCATACTACTACTACTACTAGTACTAGTACTAGTACTACTACTACTACAACTAGTACAATTACTCCTATTGTTATTACTACTACTACTACTATTACTACTATGACTACGACTACTACTTAAACAACAACAACAACAACAACTACTGATACTACTACTACTACTACAACAACAATAACTACTAGCACTACAACAACAACAGCAACAACAACAACTACTACAACTACTACTACTGCTTCTACAACTACTACTATTACTACAACAACTACTACTACTCCACGTACTACTACTAGTACTACTACTCCTTCTACTACCACTACTGCTACTACTGCTGCTACTGCTGCTAGTACTACTACTACAACGACTACTACTACTACTAGAATGCTACTTATACTACTACTACTCTACTACTACTAGTAGTAATAGTACCACAACTACTACTATTACTACTGCAACTACTACTTCTCTTGCCGCTATTGCGTGGTGTTTTTCGGCGATGTGTTCTAGGAACCTGAGATTGTGCGCACTCCAAGACGAAGCCCAGAAGGGATTGATAATAGGAAATAAGGAGAAGATATGGAAAAAAACTCACGGATTCTTATTATCAATGCCGACGATCAGTTTTTCTGCTCTGCCCTGGCCTGATTACAAACATACTCTTATATAGAGGTGAAGAACGCCTCTTCAGGGTTCGTAGGGGTCACACAGGGGTCACCCTACTTACTGAGACTTTACAGCGCATGAGCATATATTCATGCTATACAAGCAACACCCTTTACAGCGCATGAGCATATATTCATGCTTAGCACACAAGCAATACCCTTTACAGCTTAGGCTAGCACTAGGATATATTCGTGCTTATCAAGACTTTAGTCGGGGTGGGGTCCACCACGTCCACTTAGAGGAAGAAACTGTTCATCCTTTGGCCCGAGTCTCGGACAAGCTTGACAGCTGTGTCAAGCTGCTCATCGAGTTGCTTGACAGCGGGATACCACGTACCCCAAAAGTTATTCCTAGTAGCTAGTTGTTTGCATTCGGTTGTTTTGATGCGGTGGACGTCCCTGAGTAGTTGGAGAGGTGCGGGGGCTTGGGCTATGACTTCTTCTTCCATATTATGTATATCCTTCCTTACGTCATCATACATGTCAAGTGGCATTGGGAGGCAGCTCAGGAGGCGTACGAGCTGCTCCTATTGTTCAAGGAATCCTAGATCATTTTGAGGGCTTGCGCCAGTTGGTGTTGGACTTTGGGGTTGGGAAGCTCCTGGACTTCCTGTGCCGCGAGCGCTGCTAGCTCCAAAGTTTCCATCAGTTCCTCGCTGGGCCATCCTGAAAGCACTAAAGAAGAAATTAGCCGGGAGAGAGCATCAGCAAGCTGATTATCTTTCCCGTCAATATGCTTGAAGTGCACATTGATCCCAGATCCCGTGACATAGTCGGTGAAGGCTATCCAACGAACTCTTAACGGCTTATTACAAGCTGTTTTATTAAAGAAACTAATAATTGTCTGGCAATCAGTGCGGATAATAAGCTCCTTTTTGTCCAAATAATAGATTTTTAGGGCCTCCATAGTGTTCATCACTGCATGGATCTCTGCATCAATTATTGCTTTCGACGGATTAAACTTGCCACTGGCATATGCACAAATCCGCTGCGCAGTTCTTGGGTCAAATTGATGTTGCTTCCATTTGCATATTCCCCCCCATCCATCCATGCATCCATTTGTTTCTAGGATCATGAAACATTTTTCTGGTGGTACTTCAAGATCAGGAAGGTTTTGAACCATATGTTTAATTTGATTTACCAGAATCCAGTCCTGTCGGTTCATGCGTTTATCTCCCATAGGGCTCCTCTTTGCATAGAGAGGGCTGAGGAGCCGTCCCGGGTTTGGTATGTATGGTCTGGCATATTTAAGAATACCAAGCCACGAACGCATCCCTTTCTTCTCTGTAAGAGTTTCTTCTGGAAAATGAGCAATTCGTTTTATAATGTGTGGTTGCAGTTTGAGTTTGCGATGACCAATTATGGCACAAAGAAACTCGATTTCAGAAACTGCTAGTTTCAACTTGGTAGGACTTAGGATTAAACCATTGTCTTCACAGATCTTGAGCATAATCCTGAGATGCTTTGCATGGTCCTCCTTGTTCTGGGAAAACACTAGAATATCATCAATATAAACTGCAAGGAAATCCTCAGTACCTTGGAAGCAGTTATCCATTTTTCTTTGGAACACAGCCGGGGCGTTTTTGAGACCAAATGGCATAACAAGCCATTCAAAGAGTCCATCTGGAACCCAGAAAGCAGTCCATTCAATGGAGTCTGGGTGCATCGCTACCTGATGAAAGCCACTTTTGAGATCAAATTTCGAATAGATCTGGTATGGCTTACCCGTTTGAGGATGGTATTGATGCCTAGTAGACTGTATTGGTCTTTGTTCGTTAGATCATTGAGGCGCTTGTAATTGAACACCATGCGCTCTTTTCCTTTGACCTCCTTCCCAGTTGTCGGGTCAATACTAGTGCCTGAATTGACGATCATGGCTGTGGTTCGATGATGACTCTGACTTGGTCTGATGACTCCCAGGTCTAGTAAGGCCTTCGTGTGTTTATGAAAAGCCTTCTGCAGTTGAGGGGTAACATGCTTTAAGGGGCGATCTTCAATAGTAAAATCTGGGTTTTTGATGTCTAGTTGACAGAGAATTTTGTTCTTCGCCCAGTGATGAAGAGGGTCGTCTCCAATAAAGCCTGCTTCTTTCAAACTTCTGAGTAGGGGAGAGAACTTCTGTAGGAAGGTTTCCCGACTTTCACCAGCATTGTAGTATATGGATTCTTTGTTGTCAAGATACTCATTCTCGTCTAAGTTCAACTCCTCAATGGCTGCTACCAATGATGCTGTAGGAGTAGTATTGATAATTGTTAGATTTTTGTAGAAGGTGACAATGTTACCTTCTATACGAACTCCTCCTTGCATTGCTTTGATAAAATTGCAGCCTATAATCATCTGAATTCTATCACCAAGTTCCATTTTGAAACTGTCAGTGTAAGGGATCCTGAAGGTATTGTCCCCAATATGCATCCGCCCACCTTTCAACCGCTTACAGGCAGTCTGTTTGGAGTTGATGCCACTGAAATGGACAATGCAATTGTTTTTGTTCTAGAGCATCCCTTGGAATGGTACCTTCATCAATGCAACAGGTTGTTGCTCCGGTGTCCAAAATTGCTTTTACCTTGAACCTTGGGTCAGAAGGGATTTCAAATTCAACATGCATATTATATCACATGTTCTTTACCAGTCTCGGGCCAGCTACTACTGATACTGCTACTACTTCTACTATGACTATTACTACAACAACAACAACAACTACCACTACTACTACTACTATAGCTACTGTTCTTGCTACTCCAACAACGGCAACTACTACTTATAGGACTACGACCGCTACTACTACTACTACTACTACTACTTTAATTACTACCACTACTACTACAACAACAACAACAACTACTACTACTACCACTACTACTACCGCTGCTACTACCACTACTAATCCTAATGTTCCTACAACAACTACCACTATTACTGCTACTACTACTACTACAACGCCTATTCAATCTATAATTACTTTTAATCTATTATTATTACTACTACTGATGCTATTACCGTTAGTACAATTTCTACTACTACTACTACTACTACTACTACTAATGCTATTACCACTTCTGCTGCTACTAATAATGCGGCTATTACTACTACTACAACTACTACTTCGACTGCTACTGCTACTTCTACTGCAACCAAGATTACTACTGCTACTATTTCTACTTCTACTGCAATTCCTACTATAACTCCTACTACTACTATTACTATTTTTACTCCTACTTTTACTACAACTACTATTACTGCTACTACTATTATTACTTCTACTGCTATTTCAACTATTACTACTGCTACTATTATAGCTTCTACTACTGCGATTACTATTATTGCTCCTACTTCTACACTGACAACTAATACTGTCACTACTACTACAATAACTACTACTACTTCTACCACTACTAATACTACTACTACTACTACTACTATTGCTACTGCTACTACTACTACTAATGCAACTACAACTACTACTACTCCTACTACTACTACTACTAGCACTACTACTACTACAACCAATCTTTTGCAAATTGCTATTCCTACTACAACTCCAACTACTTCTATAACTACCACTTCTACAACAACTATTACTACTACTATTAGTACCGCTACAACTACTAAGCCTACCACACCTATTACTACTACAACTCTTCCTACTGTTACACCTATTGTGACTATAACTACTACTACTGTTACTACTACTACTATTACTACTACTACTAATAGTACTACTACTGCTAATACTACAACTACTACTACTTCCACTACCACAACTACATGTATGATTCGTCCTACTCCTACAACAACTCCTACAAAAACTACTACTACTGTTGCTATTCCTACTACAACTACTAGTAGTACTACTTTAGCTATTACTAGTACTTCTGCTACTACCGCTCAACTAGACTACTGCAACAATTACAACTACTGCTATTGCTGTAGCCCCTCGTACTACTACTACTACTACTGCCAGAACTAGTACTACTGTGGCAATTACTACTACTGCTACTGCCGTTGCCTCTCGTACTACAGCTACTACTGCTACTACAACTACTCCTACTACTACTACTTCTACTACTAATACTACTACTACTACTACTACTACCACCACCACCACCACCACCACCACTACTATTACTACTACTACTACTACTACTACTACTACTACTACTACTATTATGGTAGTACAACTCCTAATACTTCTCCTCCATACGCTCCTACTACTTCTATTACTATGCTTGCTGCTCCAACTATTACTACTACTGCTATTACTCCTACAACTCGTACTACTCTAACTATTACTACTACTACTATTATTACTACTGCTACTACTACTACTACTCATGATACTACTACTCTTACTACCACTACTACTAT
>RXID01013161.1:0-21694 GCA_005019695.1 Trichopus zeylanicus subsp. travancoricus
AAGTGCTGATACTCCATGGGATAAGCCATCCGCCATTGGATCCATGCTAGTTTCTCAGATTCTCCCAGTAGGTTTTCAATGAACTCGGTTTTTGTCCGAGCGTCCGTAAAACCTTGGAGGGCTACTGTATTTTTGGTGATCGACTCCCATCGCATAAAAACGTCGTTGAATTGGCCAATTTGCAGGGGCATGACAAAGATTGCCCCAGACTGCTGTTGAGCCGAAGGGAGGTTCCACCACTCTGAGGTATTTTTGGCTTTAAACCTCAGGTTTTTTGGGATGTAGTTTTCCACCGTTGGTCCTTGGCTTGGACCAGGGTCAGTTCTAGCAGCTGGAGGGTAGTTGACTGGACCCATAGTGGAGTCAACCGGAGGCCTGTATTCGGACACAATTGACGAAGAGCAAAGCCGTTCTGTTGGCTTCGCCTGTTGTGGTGCCCGTTGAGGATAGTCCATATCCCAACTATCTTCACCGAGAGTAGCAAGAATTTCATGATCATGATAATACTGTAAATACTCACAGTATTCTTTCGGATCTGTAGTTGAGCTGGAAATGTCCTCCTGAGGCCAGGTGGCGATAAGATGGAAGTTGTCGTCAGCCTCCTCCTGCGGTGGATCCATGGACTGGAGTACAGAGGCCCATGGGCGTGTATCTCCTGCATGGGTTCCGCAAGGTGGAGTCTGGCTACTGCTCCCTTTTGGTCGCCACTCTTGCCGCTGTTGAGTCAGGCGCTGGCGCCATTTTCGTGCTGGCATCACCTTACGGGGCTTTTGTTGCCTTCTGGTGTTGGTCTGTTGCTGCTGGGTCATTTCTTGTGGCTCCGCTGGGCTAGGGTTAGCATCCCATCCTGTAGAGATTAGGGGGAAGGGCTCGAAGTAAGAGGGAGGTGCTGCATACTTGACATAATAGTCAAATTTACCGCTGGGTTCACCCAGGGTATCCCATCTTGCTTCGGGTTTCGCCTTTTGTAGGTCCTGGAGTAGGACGGCAACAATCTCAGTTTCCTCCTCCTCGAGAGCATCTGAGGTAGGCACGGAGGAATACTGGTTGAAGCTCAAGGATACTCGACCATCCAAGAGCGTGTGACATGTGACTTCCGAGGGTGTCAGTGGTACTGGGGTAACGCGAGAAGGCTGGAGAAGCCAGTTCATCCCGCATAATTGTTCTGTTGAGTACCGCTTCCCAGGGAGGGCATGTATCCCATGACTAGCCAGATAGTCAATGACGCCTGTGACCTCATAAGCAAAGGCCACATTCGGGGTGTTCGAGAGACGCCCAATAAGTCCTCGGGTGATGAGTAAGTTTGCTTCACCACACCGCCAGGTGTCATAGCCACGAGTAAGCAGGGAGATCTGTATATTCCTGTAAAAGTCACCAAGTGTAAGCATCATGTCAGGAATGATATACACCAGCTGACTTCCCTGTGTCAGATCTACTTCCATGGTGGCAATTAAGGCTTTATCACCATGCCAGCGGTTGTCACGGAACACAACAAGGGCCATCGTGCCCTCAGCATGTCGATGGAGGATCTGTAATCGAACCTGCATCACGCCAAGATGAATAAACTTCATCTGACTGTGTACCAGCTGTTGATAGCTTTCTTCTTGAATAAAATTGCGGTCCACTTGTGCGTCGCCTACGCAACTAATGGACTCTTCAGAACGATGCATATACACCCGATGGTGGTCATCGTCTGTGCGGGAATGATACAGGACTTCGGCGGGGGCGATAGCTGCCCTCTCCCGCATCGAGAGTCTCAGTTGTTCCTGGGGGTCAAGATGTTGTTCCAGGAGATGCTGTTCCGTTGCTTGGCCTGTAAGACGGCGGAATATCCGTCGTGTGGCCTGCTGTGTGTTGTACAGGCGGCGTTTGTTTTGCCGGTAGTCCTGGATTTGGTCCTCGACCAAGGGCTGGGGCTGTTGTTCCTGTAGCCGAACTTGAGAGGTTGCCATTTAACTTGGCTTGTTCTTCCTGCAAAATTATCAGAGGGTCCTTGTTCACAAGTAATCTCCCACGTGGTTCGGGAGGTCTTACTTTTGGACCGAGCGACAACTGCTCAAGTCGTGTGAGAAGGGACTCAGGAACAGAGTTCCTTGGTTGTCGTGTTCTTAGGAACTGGAGATCACTCTGAATTTCTTTCAGGGTCTCTGCTATTTGCACCAGGAGCTGGATTTGGGTATTGTTTTGTTTCAAAATGGCGATATTTTGGGCAGAGGTGCTCAGACACTCACTGGGTTTGACAAAACCGGTTGCTGGGTGATCAATCGGTTCGACGGCTTTTAAGGCTTCTTGGTAAGAGGCGGTTGTTTTAGCTGGCAAGAAGGTGTTCATACACAAACAGGTACGGGTATGCGAAAGGAGGGAAATAGTCTAAGTACTCACGAGTCCAAGTGTGTGGTATCTATCCTTCCGTATCGAACAAGAGATGAGTACGAGGAGGATGTCAAAGGCTTTGCCAAGTATCAGTCCTGCTCATCCGACGGGCAGCTACTGCCTCTTGCAGATTTACGCGCACTGCGGCCTTTTGCAGTTCAGACACTAAGCTTGGAGGAAGACATTCTTCCGTCTCCTTCTCACCGAAACCAAGGTTACCTACTTCTGTCCCAATATTGACCTTGCGGTGGGCTTATTAGGTCCAGCCTCTGTGCCACCCGAGGGGTCAATCCAGGATTTTTTGGCAAACGGTGGTCTGGGTAGTAACGGCCATACGGTTGGAAACCAACACACTCGTCCCTAAGGAGTACCTAGACCGAAGGGGTTTTACTCAGCCATGGAAAGAACTGGGCTCTGATACCAGGATTTTTGTTCCCGTGGGAATGGAAGAGCTTGAGAAGCTTCAGAGAAGAGAGAAGAGCGGAAGGAAATCAGAGAAGACAGACAAAGTTTTTGGCTAAGTTTCTTGCGTGCCTTGCATGAAGGCCCAAGAGGTATATTTATAGCTGGAAGGGATACAATTGCGATAAGATCGCATCTTACTTTACAGAAAGAGGGAACAACTATCAATTCAGCTGCTAGAATAACTGCTACTACAACCCCTACTACTCCTACTACGACGATAGTACTTCTACTACCGGTACTACTAATACTACTACTACCACTACAACAATTACAACTGTTGTGACTAATACTACAGCTACTACTACTACTACTACTACTTCTACAACAACAACTACTACTACAACTAGAACTTCTACTAATACTTTTACTACTACTGTTTCTGCTGCTGCTGCTGCTACTACTACTACTACTACTGCTGCTGCTGTTACTATTGCTACTACTACTACTACTACGACTACTGTTACTACTGCTACTACTACTACTACTACTACTACTACTACAAGAACTACTATTACTACTACTACTATTACTATGACTATTATAACTACTACTAATGGGACTACTGAAACTTCACCAACTACTAGTACTACATCTGCAACTACTACCACTAGAACTATTACTACAACTATTACACCTATGCATACTACTACTACTTCTACCGCTAATACTACTATTGCTACAACTACTACTACGACTACTACTACTACTACTGCTACTACATCTGCAACTACTATGAGTACTACTACTACTACTGCAACTATAACTGCTACAATGACTACTACTACTGCTACTACTACTGCTACTGCTACTGCTACTACAACTATTACTATTACTATTGCCACACTACTTCGACAATAACAACAATAACTACTACTACTACTATTGCTCATAATACTTCTACCACTAGTACTACTCCTACTACCACTAATACTACTACTACAATTACTGTTATTACTACTTCTAATACTACTACTACTACTCTTGATGCACCAAGTAAAAATACTGCTATTACTAATAGTACTACTACTATTATTACTACTACAACTATTATTAGTACTGTTGCTGCTATTGCTATTGCTACTACTGCTACAACAAAAACTACTACTATTACTAGTATGACAACCACCATTCCTACAACTACTATTACAAATACTACGACAAACACTACTACTCATACTACTATTGGTACTACTACTACTACCACTACTACTACCACACCTCCTCCACCTACTACTACTGCTACTGCTACTATTACAACTACTATTACTACTACTACTCCAACTTCTATTACTAAACCTACGACTACTCCTGCTACTACTAGTATAACAATTACTTCTACTACTTCAATTACTACTACTACTCCTACTACCACTAGTATAACTACTACTCCTACTAGTACTGCTACTACTCCTATTATTACTACTACTGCCACCACTACTCCTACTACTACTAGTACTAGTACTACCACTACTACAACTTTTCCTACAACCACTACTACTATGGCAATTGCTACTACTACTACTGCTTCTACTAAAACTGCTACTACTACTACGACCAATAGTATTGCTACAACTGCTACTACTCTTGCTGCTAATGCTACTAAAAATTTTACTATGACAATAACTACTGCTGCTGCAACTACTTCAACTGCTATTACTACAATTGCCTCTGCTACTAGCACTACAGCGGCTATTACAAGTACAACTACTGCTACTAGGGCAACTACTACTACTACTACTACATCTATAATTGCTACTACTGCTACAATAACTACTACGACTACTACCGCTACCACTATTACTACAGCTCCTGTTGCTATTGCTATTATTGCTACTACTACTACTACTACTTCTACTATTGCTACTACAACTACTACTACTACAACTAGAAAAACTACAAATATTGTTGCTACTTCTGCCACTATGACTACTAATACTACTATTACTACTACTACACCAACAACAACTATTACTACTACTAATAATAGTACTACTACTATTGATATTGTTGTTGCTGCTACTATTACAACTACTACTTCTTCTATTGCTACTACAACTACTTTTGCTACTACAAGATCACTACCACTACTACAACTTGTACAACTATAACTATTACTGTTACTACTACTACTACAACTACTACTACTACTGACGCTACTACTACTACTGCTGCTACTGTTTCTAGTACTACTACTACTACTACTTCTACTACTACCACTATTGGAACTAACGCTATTGCTGCTCCTGCTACTGCTACAACTATTGTGACTACTACTGCTATTACAACTCCTGCGGCTACAACTACTACAATAACTACTACTACAACTGCTGCTACTACAATTACGGCTACTACTACTACTACTGCTGCTATTACTACAGCTACTACCACCACTACTGCTACTACTGCTGCTGCTGCTGCTGCTGTTGTTCCAACAACAAATAGTACTACTACTACTGCTGCTGCTACAACTGCTACTACCACTGTATCACCACTACTATTGCTACTACTACTAATGGTACTTCTACTGCTACTACTACTGCCGATAGTACATCTACTTCTACCACTTTTGCTACTAATACTACTACTACTACAACAACAACATCAACTACTGCTACTAATATAACTACTATTGTTGTTGCTGCTACTTCTACTGCAACTACTACTACTGCCACTACTACTACTACTACTACTACTACTACTACTACTACTACTACTACTGTTACATCTACTTCTACTTCTGTGATAACAACTACTACTACTGCTACTACTATGACTACTACTTCTACTGCTGCTGCTGCAGCTACTACTACACTACTAATACAAGTACTACTATTAGAATACTACTACTTCCACAACTACCACTATTACCATTACTAATATTACGACTACTGCTACAACCACTACCACTACTCAAACTGCAACTACTACTACTCGTACAAATGCTATTACTGCTACCAATACAACTACTACTCCCATGACTATTAGCAACTCCTATTGCAACTACTACAACTCCAACTACTATGACTATTACTACTACTACTACTACCATTACTACAAATTCTCCTATTACAACTACTAATACTGCAATTACTACTACTCCTACTACTACCTACTACTTCTACTACCACTACTAATAATACTACTGTTACTACTACTACTACAACAGCAACAACAACAACAACAACTACTACTGCAACTACTGCTACAACTACGACTACTACTACTAGTACTCCTACTACCACTACTACTACTACTACTACTACTGCAACTACTACTACTACTGCAACTACTGCTACAACTACTACTACTACTGCTACAACTACTCCTACTACCAATACTACTACTACTACTAGTACTATAACTACTACTACTAGTGCTGCTACTACTACTCCCACTACTCCTGCTGCTACTACTACTAGGACTATTACAACAACTACTACTTCTACGATTGCTACTACGACAACTACTAGCACTACTATTGCAACTACTACCACTATTACTACTACTATTACCTGTACTACTAAGACCAATACTACTATTACTGCTAATACTATGACTACTACAACTACCACCACTTCTACCACTACAGCTACTACTACTATGGCTACAGCTACTACTACTCCTGCTACTACTACTACTACTACTATGATTACCACTACCACTACTATTGCTATTACTACTACTACTGTAACTACTACTACTGCTACAACTGCTATTGCTGCTACTACTTCTACAATTGCTACAATTGTTGTTGCTCTTTCTGCTATTACTACTAATACTTCTACCGTAATAATAACTTCTGCTACTGCCACTACTTTAACCGCTATTACTATAATTGCTAACACTACTAGTACTACTACGACTACTACTATTACTAACACTATTGTTGCTGCTACTACCACTACTACTTCGACAACTGCTACTACAGCTACAACGGGTACTACTACTACTACTACTACTGTGACTACTACTGCTACTACTACTTCCACAACTACTACTACTGCTTTTGCTACAGCTACTACTGCCACTACTATTACTACCGCCACTACTACTACTGCTACAACTGCTACTGTTGCTTCTATTGCTACTACTGTTACTACTATTGCCATAACTATTGTAGCAACTACAACCACTGCCGCTACTGCTATGGAAACTACTACTACTACTATCGATATCCTACTGCTACAACAAAAACAGCTATTTCTACAATTGCTACTGCTGCTACAACGGGTACTACCACTATCATAACTGTTACTACCACTACTACTATTGCTTATACAACAACTACTACTGCTACTAGTGCTATTGCGGCGGCCACTGATGCTGTTGCTACTACGTTTACTACTACTACAACTACCACCACTACTGCTACTACAATAGTGGCTCCTCCTACTACTACTACTGTTGCGGCTACTACTACTCCTACTACTACTGCTGCAACTACTGCTACAATTACTACTACCATTGCAACTAATGCTGCTACTGCTACTACTACTACTGCTACAGCTACTACCGCTACTACTACTACTGCGACTACTGCTACTTCTACAAGTAATGCTGCTAATACTACCACTACTACTACTACAGATACTACTACTATTACTGCTACTGCTGCTGCTTTTTATCCTATTACTACCACCACCACCACTACTACTAGTAGTAGTAGTACTATTGCTACTGCTGCTTCTTCTACTACTACTCCTGCTACTTATCCTACTACTACTACTACCGATACTACTACAACCTCTGTTACTAATACTATTTCCACTACTTCTACTACTGCTGTTAGTGCCACAACTACTACTACTACTATTACTACTGGTGCTACTACTTCTGCTACTACTATCGCCAGTATTGTTAATACTACTACTACTATGATTCCTCCTCCTCCTACTACTACTTCTACTACTACTACAACTACCACTCCTATAACTACTTCTACAAACACTACTACTACTGCTACTGCTACTACTACAACTATAACAACTTCTGCTTTTACTACTACTATTGCTATTACTATTACTACTGCTACTCCGAGTGCTACTTTCTACTACAACAACAACAACAACTACTACTGCTACTGCTACTGCTACTACTACTACTACTATAGCTACCACTACCACTGCTACTACCCCAACTAGTACTACTGCTGCTACTACTACTACCACTATTATTACTTCTAATACTACTATAGCTACAACTACTACTACTAATGCGGTTGCTGCTACTGCTAGTGCTACTTCTACTACGACTGCTACTGCTACTAATAGTACTACTGTAGCAGTAGCTAATTTCGCTACTGCTACAACAATAACAACTACTACTACAACTACTACTGGTACTGCTACACCTAAAACTACTACTACTACCACTACTACTACTACTGCTGCTACTACGACTTCTACTACTGCTACTACTGGCATTACGATCGTTGCGGCTACTACTAAATCTACAACTACGGTTAAAGTAGCTACTATTGCTACTACTACTGCAAATAAGGCTCCTTCTATTTCTAAAAATACTGCAACTGCCACTACTATTACTATTACTACCATTGCCATTGTAACTACTACAGCTACTACTACTAATACTACTTCTTCTACTAGTGCTACTACTACTACTATTACTACATCTACTACTACCACTTGCATTACTGCTATTGCCACTACTACAACTACTCCTATTACTACTAGTACTCCTGCTACTACTATTACCGCTACTTCTACTACTACTACTACTCCTACTACTACTACTCTGACTACAATTACTACTACAACTGCTACTGCTACAACTACAACTACAACTACTACTACTGCCGATCCTACTTCTCCTGCTACTACTCCTGCTACTACAACTACCCTTCCCACAACAACTTCAGCTAAAAGTACTACCACAATAACTTCAACAACAACATCAACTACAGCTACTACTACTACTGTTGCTTCTACTATGACCACTACTACTACTACTTCTGCTATTACCTCTACTACTACTACAACAACAACTACTGCTACTACTACTTTGATGACTACTACTACTACTACTACTACTACTACTGCTACTATTACTGCTGCTACTACTACTACTACTAACAACTACACTACAACAACAACAACAACAACTACTCCTACTACCTACTACTATACTACTACTACTACTACTACTGCTACTACTACTTGAACTACTACAAATAGTACAACAACTACTTGTAGCACTACTACTACTTCTACTACTACTACAACTATGATGACTGCTACTTCAACTATCGCTACTTCTGCTACTACTATTACTAATACTACTAGTTCAGCTACTACCACTACTACTACATCTACTTCTACTATAGCTACTATTGTTACTACTGCAACTGTACTACTACATCGAATACTAATACTACACCTACTACTACTCATACGACTATGACAGCTACTATCATTGTGACGACTACAACAACTACTACTACTACTAGTACTCGCACTGCTACTACTACTGTTACTATTGCTACTACTACTACTACTAGCACCACCGCTACTACTACTACTATTACTTCGGCGACTATTACTACAATAACATCGGTTACTACTACTACTACTACTACTACTCCGGCAACTACTACTACATCAACAACAACAACAACTACTGCTATAGCAACTACAACAACTACTACAAGTGCAACTTGTACTACTGTTACTATTATAACGACTACTATATCTTATACTACTACTACTACTACTACTACTACCACTACTATTGCTACAACAACTACACGTACTACAAAAATTACTACAGTGACTACTACTGCTACTACTATTGCGACAACTACTACTATCATTACTACTACTCCAACTACCACTAATGCTCCTACTACTACAACTACTTCAACTACTGCTACTACCACTACTGCTGCTACTCTGTAGCTACTGCTGCTACTACTTCAGCTACCGCAATTGCTGCTATTGCTACAACTATTGCCAATACAAGAACTACGACAATAATTATTGCAACTGCTACTACTACTGCTATACATCAACAGCAAAAACTACCACTACTTTAACAACTACTGCTACTACTACAAGTGCAACTTGTACTACTGTTACTGTTATAACTACTATTATATCTAATATTATTATTACTACTACTACTACTACTACCGCTACTACTGCTACAACAACTACACCTACAATAGAAACTACTACATTGACTACTACTACTAATTCTATTACTACTACTACAGCTACTACTATTGCTACAACTAATACTATCACTACTGCTACTATTGCTGCTACTACTACTTCTTCTACAACTACCACTAATGCTACTACTAATATAACTACTTCAACTACTACTACTACCGCTACTGCTGCTACTGCTACTGCTACTGCTACTACTACTGCTATTGCTACTATTGCTACAACTATTACCGATACAAGAACTACGACTACAATTACTACAACTGCTACTACTACTACTATTACTCCTACTACAGCTGTTACTACTATTACTACTGCTACTATTACTACTACATCTTCTATTACTGCTACTATGATTACTACTACTATTACTACTACTGCTACTATTACTACTACTCCTCCTACTACTACAACATCGCTACTGCTACCATTCCTGCCACTACTGCTACAATAACAAATACTACTACTATACTACTACTGCTATTTCTGTTGCCGCTACCACTACTACTACTACCTCAATTGCTGCTGCTACTACTATTACTACTGCTACTACAACTTCTATACCTACTACTACCACTACTACTACTTCTACAATAACTACCACTACTCATACTACTACTACCTCTCATACAACAACTACTACTTTTGTTACTTCTACTACAACTACTACTACGTCTACTATTACTGCTAATACTATTACGGCTACCACTACTGCTACTACTTCTCCAACTACTACTACCTCTGGTACTACTACTACTTCTACCATTCGTAGTAATACAACTACTACTATTGCTGCTGATACTACTATTACTAATGCTAATACTACTACTACAACAACTGCTACTTCTACAGCTACTACTACTTTTGCTTCTACTACTGCTAGTACTACGACTACAGCTCCTGCTACTACTGCTACTATTCCCTACTACCCACTTTGAGTACTATTGGTACTCCTTTAGTTGCAACTACTACTACTACTACTACTGCTCCGACTACTACAACAACTACTATGACTGCTACTAGTACTAATACTACTATAACAACTACTATTATTGCTACGACAGATATTGCTGCTACTTTTGCTTCGACTACTACTATTTCCGCTACTACTGCTAGAATTGCTACTATTACTACTCCTACTCCTACTACTATTGCTACTACACACTATTAGAAATACTAGTACTACTTTAGTTGCAACTACTACTACTACTGTTGCTCCTACTGCTGCAACAACTACTACCACTACTACTACTACTAATACTACTACAACTACAACTACTATTGTTACTACAGATGCTACTGCTACTTTTACTGCTACTACTAGTATTACTGCAACAACTGCTAGTGCTGCCACTATTACTACTGCTACTACTTCTATGGCTACTAATACTACTTCCGCTACCACTACTACTACTACTTCACTGCCACTAATACTACTTCTAATACCGCCACTGCTACTATTACTGCTATTACTACTACTGCTGCTATTATTGCTGCTACTTCTATTACTACTGCTGCTACTGCTACTACTACTATAACTACGACAATTGCGGCCACTAATACAACCACCATAACTACTGCTACATCTACAACTGTTGTTGCTGCTTCTGCTATTACTACTACAACTACTACAATGACCACTACCACTACTCCAACTACTGCTACTGCTACTACGCCTACTACTACTACTACTGCTGTTGCTACTACTACTACTACTACTACTACTACTACAACAACAACTACGACTTCTACTACTTCTGCTACTGCTACTATTACTGTTACCACTACAACTATTTTTGCTACTACTTCTGCTACTACTACAATTTCAACTCCTTCTATTACTGTTACCACTACTGCTAATTCTAGTACTACGACTTCTAGTACGGTGACTACTAGTTTTGCTACTACAACTACTGGTCCCACTATTAGTTCTACTATTGTTACTGCTACTTTTGCTACTACTTCAATTACTACTACTACTACTACTACTCCTACAACAACAACAACAACTACTGCTACTACTTCTCCTACTCCAATAGCTACTCCTACTACTACAATTACTACTACCACTATTGCTACTGCTACAACAACAACTACAACAACTACTACTTCTTCTAGACCTATTACTGCTACTACTTCTATTACTTCTCCTACTACTGCACCTCTTACTACAATTACTACTCCTATTACTACTACTACAACTCCTCCTCTAACTATGACTATCACTATTACTACTGCAGCCAATGCTACAACTACTACTACAACTAATACTGCAACTACAACTACTAGAAATACTACTAATACTTCTACTACAAGTACAACAAGCAATGCTAATACTATCGTTGCTACTATTACTCCTACTACTACTGCTGCTGCTACTACTACTACTACTACTACTACTACTACTACTACTGCTACAACAACTACTCCTACTACTACTACTACCGCTCCTCCTACTACTGCACTGCTACTACCGCAACCCCTACTACTATTACTACTATTACTACATTAATACAACTACTACTACAACCACTACTACAACTGCAACTACTACTACAACTGCAACTACTACTACGACTGAACCACCCTTGCTACTGCAACTACCACTACTACTGCTCCTACTCCTACTACAACTATGACTATTACTACTACTCCTACTACTATCTACTACTAGTAATACTACTGCTACTACTACTACAACTACTACAACAACTACTGCTACTACTGCTACAACTATGACTACTACTACTACTGCTGCTGCTGCTGTTGCTGCTGCTGCTGCTACTACTACTACTACTACCACCAATACTGCTACTACTACTTCTACTACTACTATTGCTACTACTAGTACTACTACTACCACTACAAGTACTACTACTATTGCTGCTACTACTACTACTCCCACTACTCCTGCTACTACTACTACTAGGACTATTACAACAACTACTACCTTTACTATTGCTACTACGACAACTACTAGCACTACTATTGCAACTACTACTACTACTACTACTACTACTACTACTACTAATACTACGACTACTACTACTACTTCTACCACTTCTACTACAACAGCTACTACAACTATGGCTACTGCTACTACTACTCCTGCTACTACTACTACTATGATTACCACTACCACTACTATTGCAATTACTACTACTACTACTACAACTGCTATTGCTGCTACTACTTCTACAATTGCCACAACTGTTATTGCTCTTTCTACTATTGCTACTAATACTTCTACCAGAATAACAACTTTTAATATTGCAACTACTTTAACCGTTATTACTATAATTGCTACCACTACTAGTACAACTACCGCTACTGCTATTACTTACACTATTGCTGCTGCTACTACACTACTACTTCGACAACTGCTACTACTGCTACTACAGATACTACTACTACTACTACAGTGACTACTACTGCTACTACTACTTCCACAACTACTACAACTGCATTTCCTGCAACTACTACTACCACTACTATTACTACTGCCACTACTACTACTGCTACAACTGCTACTGCTGCTTCTATTGCTACTACTATTACTACTACTGCCACTACTGTTGCTGCAACTACCACCACTACCACTATTGCTGCGGAAACTACTACTACTACTACCGATACTCCTACTGCTACAACAACAACAACTACTACTTCTACTACTACTGCAACTACTTCTACAATTGTTACTACTGCTACAACAGGTACTACTACTACAACAACCATTACTACCACTGCTACTATTGCTATTGTTGCGGTAGCTGATGCTGGTGCTACTACTTTTATTACTACTACCACCACCGCTACTGCTACTGCAATAGTGGCTCCTACTACTACTACTACTACTACAGCTGCTACTGCTACTACTACTGCTGCTACAAGTATTGCTACAATTACTACTACTATTGCAACTACTACTGCTACGGCTGCTACTACTATTACTAGAACTACTGACGCTACTACTACTATTGCGACTACTGCTACTTCTACAACTAATGCTGCTAATACTACCACTACTACTACTATAGATACTACTACTATTGTTGTTGCTGCTGTTGCTTTTTATGCTACTACTACTAATACCACTACTACTACTACTACTAGTCGTACTGTTGCTACTGCTGCTTCTACTGCTACTACTCCTGCTACTTATCCTACTACTACTACTACCGATACTACTACAACCTCTGCTACTATTACTATTTTCACTACTACAACTACTGCTGTTAGTGCCACTACTACTGCTACTACTATTGCTATTGCTGCTACTACGTCTATTACTACTATTGCCACTATTGCTAATACTACTACTACTATGACTCCTCCTTCTCCTACTACTACTCCTAGAACTACTGCTACTGCTACTACAACATCTATAACAACTTCTACTTTTACTATTACTATTGCTATTACCATTACTACTACTGCTACTACTATGGCTACCACTACCACCGCTACTACCCCAGCTAGTACTACTGCTGCTACTGCTATTACCACAATTATTACTTTTAATACTACTACTGCTACAACTACTACTACTATTGCTGCTATTGCTACTGCTAGTGCTACTTCTACTACGAATGCTGCTGCTACTAATAGTACTACTGTAGCAGCAGCTAATTTCGCTACTGCTACTATAATAACCACTACTACTACTATAGCTACTACCGGTACTCCTACTCCTACAACTACTACTATTACCGCTACTACTGCTACTACTGCTACTACTGGCACTATGATTCTTGCTGCTACTACTACATCTACTACTACGGCTACAACAGCTACTACAGCTATTACTACTACTACTACAGCTCCTTCTATTACTACAACTACTGCAACTCCCACTACTATTACTATTACTACCATTGCTACTGTAACTGCTACAGCTACTACTACTAATACTGCTGCTGCTACTAGTGCTACTACTTCTAGTATTACCACTTCTACAACTACCACTTGCACTACTGCTACTGCCACTACTACAACTACTCCAATTACTACTAGTACTCCTGCTACTACTACATCTCTACTACTACTCTACTACTACTACTATGACTACTACTACTACAACTGCTACTACTACAACTACAACAACAACAACTACTACTACTACTCCTACTTCTACTACTCCTACTCCTGCTACTACAACTACCCTTCCCACAACAACTTCAGCTAAAACTACTACCACAATAACTTCTACAACAGCATCTACTACTGCAACTACTACTCCTACTGTTACTACTACTATGACCACTACTACTACTGCTGTTGCTATTACTTCTACTTCTACTACAACAACTACTACTGCTACTACCACTTTAATGACTACTACTACTACTACTACTACTACTTCTTCTTCTTCTCCTTCAACTATTACAACTATTACTACTACTACTGCTGCTATTGCTGCTGCTGTTGCTACTTCTACTACTACTACTTGAACTACTACAAATAGTACAACAACTACTGCTAGCACTACTACTACTTCTACTGCTACTATAACTATGACTACTGCTACCTCAACTATCGCTACTCCTGCTACTACTACTACTACTACTACTCCTCGTTCAGCTACTACCACTACTACTACACCTACTTCTACTACAGCTACTATTGTTACTACTGCGGCTGTACTACTACTTCGACTACTACTACTACAACTACTGCTACTAATACAACTATGACTGCTACTATCACTATGACGACTACAACAACAACTTTTACTACTACTTCTACTACTACTCGCACTGCTACTACTACTATTACTATTGCTACTACTACTATTACTACTAGCACCACCACCACCACTACTACTATTACTTCGGCGACTACTACTACAATAACATCAGCTACTACTACTACTGTAACTCTGGCAACAACTACTACATCAACAACAACAACTACTACTACTATAACAACTACTGCTACTACTACAAGTGCAACTTGTGCTATTGTTACTATTATAACTACTACTACTAATACTACTACTACTACCACTACTACTACCGCTACTACAGCTACAACAACTACACCTACTGCAAAAACTACTACAACGACTACTATTACGAATTCTATTGCTACTACTACTGCTACTACTATTGCTACAACTACTACTATCACGACTACTACTACTGCTGCTACTACTACTACTTCTACAACTACCACTAATTCTACTACTACTACAACTACTTCAACTACTGCTACTACCACTACTGCTGCTGCTGCCGCTGCTACTATTGCTACAACTATTGCCGATACAAGAACTACGACTATAATTACTATAACTGCTACTGCTACTACTATTACTATTACTATTACTACTACTATTACTACTACTAATATTATTACTACTACTATGATTAATACTACTATTACTACTATTGTTACTACTACTGCTACTATTACTACTACTACTCCTACTACGACAACATGGCTACTGCTACAATAACAAATACTACTACTATACTACTACTGCTGTTGCTGTTGCAGCTACTACTACTACTGCCTCAATTGCTGCTGCTACTACTATTACGACTGCTACTACAACTTTTATAGCTACTACTACCACTACTACTACTTTACAACAACTACTACTACTCATACTACTACTACCTCTCATACAATAATTGCTACTACTGTTACTTCTACAAAAAGTAATATTCTGTCTACTATTACTGCTAATAGTATTTCGGCTACTGCTACTGCTACTACTTCTCCCAATACTACTACCTTTGGTACTACTACTACTTCTACCATTAGTAGTAATACTACTACTACTGCTGCTGCTGATACTACTACTACTAATACTAATACTACCACTACAACAACTACTACTTCTACAGCTACTACTACTTTTGTCACTACTACTGCTACTACTACGACAACTGCACCTGCTACTATTCCCTACTACCCACTTTGAGTACTACCGGTACTGCTTTAGCGGCAACTACTACTACTACAACTACTACTCCGACTGCTGCAATAACTACTATGACTACTAATAGTACTAATACTACTATAACAACTACTACTATTGCTACGACAAATGCTGCTGCTACTTTTCCTACAACTACTAGTATTACCGCAACTAATGCTAAAACTGCTATTATTACTACTCCTACTACTACTACTACTATTGCTACTACCCACTATTAGAACTACTAGTACTACTTTAGTTGAACTACTACTACTGCTGCTGCTGCTCCTACTGCTGCAACAACTACCACCACTATTACTACTACTAATACTACTACAACTACTACTACTATTGCTACAACGGATGCTACTGCTACTTCTACTGCTACTGCTAGTATTACTGCAATAATTGCTAGTACTGCAACTATTACTACTGCTACTACTACTACGGCTACTAATACTACTTCTGCTACCACTACTACTACTACAACATTGCCACTAATGCTGCTCTTGATATCGCCAACGCTACTATTACTATTATTACTACTACTGCTGCTATTATTGCTACTACTTCTATTACTACTGCTGCTACAGCTACTACTATTATGACTTTGACTACTTCGGCCACTAATACAACCACCATAACTACTGCTACATCTACAACTGTTGTTGCTACTTCTGCGATTACTACTACTACAACTACTACAACTACTACAGCGATAACTACCACTACTCCAACTACTGCTACCACTACTACTACTACTATTACTACTACTGTTGCTGCTACAACTACTACTCCTCCTCCTGTTACTATTACTATGACCTCTTCTACTACTGCTACTACTACTACAACTATTACCACTACAACTATTTTTGCTACTACTTCTGCCACTACTACAACTTCAACTCCTTCTATTACTGTTACCACTACTGCGATATCTATTGCTAATACTAGTACTATGACTTTGAGTACTGTGACTACTACTTCTGCTACTACAACTACTAGTCCCAATATTACTTCTACTATTGTTACTCTTACTTCTGCTACTACTTCAATTACTACTTCTACTACTACTCCTACAACAACAATAACAACTACTGCTACTACTTCTCCTACTCCAACAATTACTCCTACTACTACAATTAGTACTACCACAATTGCTACTGCTACAGCAACAACTAAAACAATAACTATTTCTTCTAGAACTATTACTGCTACTACTGATACTACTTCTATTGCTTCTCCTACGACTGCTCCTGTTACTACAATTACAACTCCTACTACTGCTACTACAACTCCTCCTATTACTACGACTATTACTATTACTACTATAGCCTGTGCTACAACTACTACTACAACTAATACTACAACTACAACTACTCGAACTACTACTAATACTGCTACTACAACTACAACAACCAATGCTAATATTGTCATTGCTACTATTACTGCTGCTACTGCTGCTGCTGCTGCTGCTGCTGCTACTACTACTACTACTACTACTTCTACTTCTACTTCTACTAGTACTACAACAACAACAACTACTCCTACTACTACTATTACCACTCCTCCTACTACTGCACTACTACTACCGCTGTCCCTACTGCTACTACTATTACTACATTACTACTACTACTACTACTACTACTACTAATACTTGTACTCCAACTCATACTCCTACTCTTAATCCTACTACTACAACTACAACCACTACTACAACTGCCACTGTTACTATTACTACTGCAGCTACTACTACTACTGCAACTACCACTACGACTGCTCCTACTCCTGCTACTACTATGACTACTACTACAACTACTGCTACTACTACTATTACTGCTACTGCTACTACTACAACAACAACAACAACTACTACTACTATTATTGCTGTTGCTACTACTACTACTACTACTACTACTACTTGTACTCCAACTCATACTCCTACTACTACTTCTACTGCTATAACTACTACTACAACTGCTACTATAACAACAACAACTACTACTACTACTACTACTACTTGTACTCCAACTCATACTCCAACCACTCCAACTCCGACTCCTACTATTTCTCCTACTACCACTTTTGCTAATACAACTACTACAACAACTACAGCTATTGCTACTACTCCTAGTACTACTCTTATTAGTACTATTACTTCCACTACTACAACTGCTACTGGTACGCCTACTCCAGCTCCAACTCTTATTTCTATTCCTACTACGACTTCTTCAACTAATCCTACTACTGCAATAATTAGTTTTACTACTACTGCTGCTACTACTACTACTACTACCACGGCTATTACTGCTACTACTACTACTCCTACTCCAACTCCTACTCATATTACTAATTGTGCTACTACAATTCCTACTACAACAACCAATGTTGTTGCTATAACTACTATTACTACTGTTGCTACTACTTCCACTACTCCTACTGCTATTACTACTACTACTGCTTCTACTACCAGTACTACAATTACTAGCGCTACTACTATTACTACTGCCCCTGCAAAAAACACAACAACTACAACTACTATTACTACAAATGCTATTCCAACTACTACTATTACAACTAGTGTTACTTCTAGTACTGCTACTACTACTGCTGCTACTACTTCCATAACTAATTCTGCTGCTACTACTAGTACTACTTGTACTTGTACCCCCAATTCATACTCATACAACTACTCCTACCACCACTCCTACTACTACTACGACTACTACAACCGCTACTATTATTACTACTATAGCTTCTCCTACAATTGCTACTACTATGACTACTACTACTACTACTAATGCTACTACTTCTACGACTACTACTTTCACAACTACTACTACCACTACTACTACTACTACTTCTACTACTACTACTACTACTACTACTACTACTACTACTACTACTACTACTACTACTACTACTACTACTTGTACTTCAATTCATACTCCTACAACTACACCTACTACTACTTCTACTCCTACAACTACTACTATTGCTACTATTACTACTACTACTGCAACTATTACTACTCCCACCACTCCAACTCCAACTCCTATTACTACTCACACTACTACTTCTACTAATACAACTCCTACAGCAACAACTACTACTACTTCTACCATTCGTACTACTACTCCTATTACTACTATTACTACCACTATTACAACTATTACTCCTACTCCTACTTCAACTCCTGCTTCTACTTCTACGTCTACTTGGACTTCGTCAACTAATCCTACTATTAGAATTATTAATTGTGCTACTACTACTGCTACCACTACTACTACTACCACTGCTATTACTACAACTACTACTACTCCTACTCCAACTCCTACTCCTACTACTAGCAGTGCTACTACTATTCCAACTACAACAACTAATGTTGCTGCAATAACTACTACTACTACTGTTGCTACCGCTGCAACTACTCCTACCCCTATTACTGCTACTATTACTACTACTACTACTACTAGTACAACAATTATTACTGTGGCTACTACAAATACAATTGCCATAACTACTATTACTACTACTATTACTTCTAGTATTGCTACTACTGCTGCTGCTACTACTACTACTACTTTTACTACTACTTCTACAACTAGTACTACTACCACTACTACTACTACTACTACTACTACTACTACTACAATAATAACAATAATAACAACAATAATAAATACTACTACTACAACTACTACTAATACTGCTACTACTGGTACTACTACAACTGCGACTAATACTAGCACTACTACTACAACTAATATTACTACTATTGCTGGTATTACTAGTATTACTACTCCTACCACTCCTACTACTACTAATATTGGTACTATAGCTACTACTACTTTAACTAATAATAATTCTACAGCGGCTACTGCTGCTACTCCAACTACTAATAGTACTACTACAACAACAACAACAACTACTATTACTACTACTACTACTACTACTACTACTACTATTACTACTACTACTACTACTACTATTACTACTACTATTACTATTATTACTACTACTTCTACTATAGCTACTATGACTACTACTACCAATACAGCAACTGTTGTTCCTACTACTACTATACTTGCTAGTACAACTACTACTACAACAACTACTACTAGTATTACTGCTACTAGTACTACTACCACTTCTACTGCTACTACTACTACCACCACCACCACCACCATTGCTGCAACTACTGCTACTATTAATACTACTACTCCTACTACTATAACTACTATTGCTACTACTACTACTACTACTACTATTACTACTACTACTACAATAACTACTACTTTTGCTACTACTGCTACTAGTAATACAACTACTACTCCGCTACAAGTACTATAATGACTAATACTACTACTACTACTACTACTATAACTACTACTATAACTACTACTACTAGTACAACTACCATTACTACAACTACTACAACTACTGCTACTACAACAGCTGCAATAATAGTACTACTATTGCTACTGCTATTACTATTACTGCTGCTAGTGTTGCTATTGCTACGGCTCCTACTACTGCTACTATTACAACTACTACAACTATTGCTACTACTACTACTACTACTACTACTACTGCTACTGCTAGTACTACTACAACAACCACTACTACTATAATTTCTACTACAACTACTTTTGCTACTACTATTGCTGCTACTGCTACTACTACTACTACTACATCGACTATTATCACTGCTAATACAACTACCACTCCGCTACACATA
>RXID01013252.1:804-38304 GCA_005019695.1 Trichopus zeylanicus subsp. travancoricus
GTGGTAGTAGTAGTAGTAGTAGTAGTAGTAGTTGGGGTAGTAGGAGTACTAGTAGTAGAAGAAGTAGAAGTAGTAGTAGTGGTAGTACTAGTAGAAGTAGTAGTTGTAGTAGTTGTAGTGGTAGTAGTAGTAGTAGTATTAGCTATAGTAATAGTAGCAGTTGTAGGAGTAAAAGTAGTACTAGTAGTAGTAGTAGTAGTAGTAGTGCAATTGTCGTAGCAGTCTTAGTAATAGTAGAGGCAGTAGTTGTTATACTAGTTGTAGTAGTAGTCGCAGTTGTTGTAGCAGAAGTCACAGTAGTAGTAGTAGTTGATGTTGTTGTTGTTGTGGCAGTTGTAATAGTAGTAGTAGTTGTAGCAAGAGTAGTATTATAAGTAGTAGGAGTAGTAGGAGGAGTGGAAGTAGGTGTAGCGGAAAAAATAGTAGTAGAAGTAGTAGTAATAGTAGTATCAATAGTAGTAGTTGTAGCAGGAGTAGTAGTAGGAGTAGTAGTAGCAGATGTAGCAATAGTAATAGCAGCTGTAATAGTAGTTGTAGTAGTAGTAAAAGTAGCGGTAGAAGTAGTAGTTGTAATATTAGCAGTAGTTGTTGTGGTTGTAGTACTACTACCTAGTAGTAGTAGTTGTTGTAGTAGCACTAGTAGTAGTAGTAGTAGTAGAATTAGTAGTAGTAATATTAGTAGTAGTAGTTTTTGTAATAGTAGTAGTAGTAGTAGTAGTAGTAGTAGTAGTAGTAGTAGTAGTAGTAGTAGTAGTAGTAGTAGGAGTTGCAGCATCAGTAGCTGCAGTAGCCATAGTCGTAGTAGTAGTACTAGTAGCAATTATTGTAGTTGTAGTGGTAGTCATATTAGCGGTAGTAGTAGAAGTAGTAGTAGTAGTGGAAACTGTAGTTGTGCTAGTACTAGTTACAGTAGTATAAGTAGTATAAGTAGTAGTAGTAGTTGTAGTAGTAGGAGTAGTAGTTATCGGAGTAGGAGTAGTAGTAATAGTAGTAGGAGTAGTAGTACTCGTAGAAGCAATAGTTGGAGTAGTAGTAGTAGAAGTGGTAGTAGTAGAAGTGGTAGTAGTTGTCGTAGGAGTAGTACTAGTATCAATAGTAGTCGTAGTAGCGCTTGTAGGAGTAGAACTAGTACTAGTAGTAGTGGCAGAAGTAGCGGTAGTAGCATCAGTTGTAGCAATGGTAGTGGTAGTATTAGCAGCAGTACTACTAGCAGTAGTTGTTATAGTAGTAGTAGTAGTAGAAGCAGTAGTTATTGAAGTAGTAGTAGAAACACTAGTAGTAGCCACAGTTTTAGTGGTCGTTGTATTAGTAGTAGTTGTAGTAGTTGTTGTTGTTATTGTAGTTGTAGTAGTATTAGAAGTACTAGTGGTAGTAGTAGTAGCAGGAGTAGTCGTAGTAGTAGTGGTAGTAGTAGGAGTAGAAGTAGTAGTAGTAGTAGTAGTAGTAGTAGTAGTAGTAGTAGTAGTTGTAGTAGTTGTAGTAGTAATAGTAGTAAAAGTAGCAGTAGTCACAGTGATCGTAGTAGTAGTAAGAGTAGTAGTTGTAGTAACAGTCATTGCAATAAAAGAAGTAGTTGTACTAGCCGAAGTAGTAGTAATAGCAGTAGATGTGGTACTAGAAGTAGTAGTAGTTGTAATTGTAGTAGCAGTAATAAAAGTAGTAGCAGTAGTAGTATTAGTAGGAGTTGTAATTATAGTAGCTGAAGAAGTCCTAGCCATAGTATTTGTTGTAGAAGTTGCAGCGGTAGTAGTAGAAGTTGTTGTAGTAGAGGCAGTAGCAGTGTAGTATTAGTTGTAGTTGTAGCAATAGTAGTAGTAGTGCTAGAAGAAATTGTAGTAGTAGTTGTAGTAGTAGTAGTAGTAGTAGTAGTAGTAGTAGTAGTAGTAGTAGTAGTAGTAGTAGTAGTAGTAGTAGTAGTAGTAGTAGGTAGTAGTAGTAGTAGGCAGTAGTAGTAGCAATAGCGGTAGCAGTAGTAGTAGTAGTAGCACTAGTAGTAACTGTAGTTGTAGCAGAAGTAGCTGTAGTATCCGTTGTTCTAGTAGTAGTAGTTGTAGCTGTAGCAGTAGTAGTTGTGGCATAAGTAGTAGCAATAGTAATACTAGATGGAGAAGTAGCAGTTGCATTAGTAGAAGCACTTGTTATAGTAATATTAGTAGAAGCAGCAACAGCAGTTGTAGTAGTAGTAGTAGTAAAAGTAGTACTAGTAGTTATATTAGCTGTAGTAGCAGCGGTAGTAGAATTGTAGAAGTAGTAGTGGAGTAGTAGTAGCAGTAGTAGTTGTAGTAGCAGCAATAGTAGTAGCAGCAGTAGTAGTAGTAGTAGTAGTAGCAGAAGAATTAGTAGTAGTTGTAACAGAAGTAGTAGCAGTAGCAGTAGTAGTAGTATTAGTAGCAGTAGTAGTAGTAGTAGTAATAGTAGTAGTAGTGCTAGTATTAGCAGTAATGGTAGTAGTTGAAATAGTTGTAGTTGCAGCAGTAGTAGCAGAAGTAGTAGTAGCAACATAAATAGTAGTAGTAATAGTATCATTTGGCGTAGTCACATCAGTAGTCTTAGTAGCAGTAGTAGTAATATTAGTAGTCGTAGTAGTAGTAGCAACAGTATCAGCAATGGTTGTAACAACAGTCGTAGCTATAGTAGTAATAAATAGTATTAGGAATAATAGTAATGGTTGTAGAAGCAGTAGTAGTTGTAGTTGTTATTGTAGAAGTAGTAGTTGTCTTCGCAGTAGCAGTAGAAGCAGTAACAGATGTAGTAGCAATAGTAGCAATAATTAGAGAAGTAGTAACAGCAACAGCAGCAGTAGTAGATATTGTAGCAGTGGCAGTAGTAGTAGTAGTAGTAATAGTAGTAGTAGCGATAACAGTAGTAGTAATAGTAGTAGTAGCAATAATAGTAGTAGTAGTAGTTATTGTGGTGGTATTAGTTGTAGGAGCTATAGCAGTAGGAGCAGCGGCAATAGTAGTAGTAGTAGTAGTAGTAGCTACAGTAGTTGTGGCAACAGTAGTAGCAATAACAGTATTAGTAGCCATAATAGTAGCAGCAGCAGCTGTAGTCGTAGTAGTAGTAGTATTGCTAGTAATAGTGTTAGTAGTAGCAGTAGTAGTTGTAGTTGGAAGAGAAGCAATAGTGGTAGTTGTGGTTGTAGCAGCAACAATAATAGCTGTTGCAGTTGTATTAGTACTAGTAGAAGTAGTAGTGGTAGTAGAGGTAGTGGTAGTACTAGCGGTAGTAATAGTCATAGTAGTAGTAGTAGTAGTCATAGTAGTAGTAGTAATAGCAACAGTAGTAGTCATAGTAGTAGTACTAGTAGTCGTTGTTGTTGTTGTAGTAGTAGTAGCAGCAGCAAAAGTATTAGCCACAATCGTAGCGGTTGTTGTATTAGTAGTAGAAGTAGTTATTGGTTTTGTTGTTGTAGTAGTAGTATTAGAAGTAGTAGTAGTAGCAGGACTACTAATAGTAGTAGTAGTAGTAGTAGTAGTAGTAGTAGTAGGAGTAGAACTAGTAGTAGCAGCAGCAGCAGTAGTAATTATAGTAGTAGTAATAGTAGTCGTAGTGATCGTAGTAGTAGTAAGAGTTGTAGTTGTAGTAGCAGTTGTTGCAATAAGAGAAGTAGTTGTAGTAGCCGAAGTAGTAGTAATTGGAATAGATGTGGTGCTAGTAGTAGTAGTAGTAATTGTAGTAGCAGTAATAAAAGTAGTAGCAGTAGTAGTATTAGTGGGAGTTGATATTGTAGTAGTAGCTGAAGTACTAGCCATAGTATTTGTTGCAGGAGTTGCAGAGTGGTAGTAGTAGAAGTAGTTGTAGCGGAGGCAGTAGCAGTGTAGTATAAGTTGTAGTAGTAGCAGTAGTAGTAGTAGTACCAAAAGTAGTTATAGTAGTAGTGGTAGTAGTAGTAGTAATAGCATTAGTAGCAATAGTAGTAGTAGTAGCAGCAACAACAACAGCAGGAGTAGTAGTAGTAATAATAGCAACAATTGTAATAGTAGCAGCAGCAGTAGTGGGAGTAGTAGTAGTAGCACTAGTAGTAGCTATAGTAGTAGTGGAAGTAGCTGTAGTAGCCCTTGTTCTAAAAGTAGCGGTAGTAGTAATAGCAGTAGTAATAGTAGTAGGAGAAGTAGAAGTAGTAGTAGATGTAGAAGCACTTGTAGTAAAAATATTTGTAGTAACAGCAGCAGTAGTCGTAGTATTAGCAGTTATAGAAGCTGTAGTAGCAGTAGTAGCTGTAGTAGCAGCAGTAGCAGTAGTAGTACCAGTTATAGTAGTAGTAGTATTAGAAGCTGTAGTAGAAGAGTAGTAGTAGTTGTAATAGAAGAAGTAGCATTAGCAGCAGCAACAGCTGCAGCAGGAGTAGCAGTAGTAGTAGTACTAGTATTAGCAGTTATGGTAGTAGTTGGAATAGTAATAGTAGCAACAGTTATAGTAACTGCAACAGTAGTAGTAACAGTAGTAGTAGTAGTAGTAGTAGTAGCATTTGTCGTAGTCACAGTAGTAGTCTTAGTAGCAGTAACAGTAATATTAGTAGTTGTAGTAGTAGCAGCTGCAATATCAGTAGTGGTAGTAGTAGTAGTCGTAGCTATAGTAGCAATAATAGTATTAGTAGTAGTAATGGTTGTAGAAGCAGTAATAGTTATAGTAATTATTGTAGAAGTAGTAGTTGTGTTAGAAGTAGCAGTAGAAGCAGCAACACTTGTAGTAGTAGTAGCAATAATTAAACAAGTAGTAGTAGCAGCAGCAGAAGCAGTAGTAGTGGTAATATTAATAGGTATAGTAGTACTAGTAGTAATAGTTGTAGTAGCAATAACAGTAGTAGCAGTAGTAGCAGTAGTAGTAATAGTAGAAGTAGTAATAAAGGTAGTAGTAGTAGTAGTGGTGGTGGTATTAGTTGTAGAAGCATAGCAGCAACAGTAGTAGTAGTAGTAGTAGTAGCAGCAACAGTTGCTGTAGTAGCAGTTGTAGTAGACATAGTAGTAGTAGCAGCAACAACAGTCGTAGTAGTAGTAGTAGTAGTAGTAGTAGTAGTTCGAAAAGAAGTAATAGTGGCAGTATTAGTTGTAGCTGCTGCAACAACAGTTGTACTAGTTGTAGTGGTATAAGTAGTATTAGTAGTAATAAAAGTAGCAGTGGTAGTAGGGGGAGCAGTAGCAGCAGCAGTGGTAGTTGTGGTAGTAGTAGTCGGAGTAGTAGCAGTGATAGCAGTGGTAGTAACAACTGTAGTAGTGTTAGCAGTAGTGGTAGTAGTAGTAATAGTAGTAGTAACAGCGGTAGTTAAGTAGTAATAGCCAATGTCTTAGTGGTTGTTGTTGTAATAGTAGTAGTGTTAGAAGTTGTAGTTGTAGTAGTAATAGTAGCAGGAGGAGGAGTAGTAGTAGTAATAGTAGCAGGAGGAGGAGGAGTAGTAGTAGTAGAAGTAGTATTAGGAGTAGAAGTAGTAGTAGTAGTAGTAGTAATAATAATAATAGCAGAAGTAGCAGTAGTCGTAGTGATCGTAGTGGTAGTAAGAGTAGTAGTTGTAGTGGTAGTAGTTGCAATAAGAGTAGTAATTATAGTAGCAGAAGTAGTAGTAATAGTAGTAGATGTGGTACTAGAAGTAGTAGTAGGAATTGTTGTAGAAGTAATAAAAGTAGTAGCATAGTAGTAGTAGAAGTAGTTGTATTAGTAGGAGTTGCAACTGTAGTAGCAGCAGAAGTACTAGCCATAGTATTTCTTGGAAAAGTTGTAGTGGTAGTAGAAGAAGTTGTAGTAGAGGCAATAGCAGTATAGTATCAATTGTAGTAGTAGCAGTAGCAGTAGTAGTAGTAATAGCAGTAGTAGCAGTAGTAGAAGTAGTAGTAGCAACAGCAACGATAGCAGTAGTAGAAGTAGTAGTAGTTGCAACAACAACAGCAACAGTCGTAGTAGTACTAGCAGCAGCAGTAGTAGCAGTAGTAGTAGCAATAGCAGTAGCAGGAGTAGTTGTAGTAGCACTAGAAGTAGCTGTAGTAGTAGCATAAGTAGCTACAGTAGCCATTCTTCTAATAGTAGTAGAAGTAGCGGTAGCAGTAGTAGTTGTAGCATAAGTAGTAGCAATAGTAATATTAGTAGGAGAAGTAGAAGTAGAAGCACTTGTAGTAGCAATATTAGTAGTAGCAATAGCATTCATTATAATAGTAGTAGTAAAAGTAGTACTAGCTATTATAGAAGCTGTAGTAGCAGCAGCAGTAGAATTATTGAAGTAGTAGTAGTAGTTGTTGTAGCAGTAGTAGCAGTAGTAGTAGCAATAGCAGTAGTAGCAACAATAGTAGTAGTAATATTTATAGCAGCAGCAGTAGTAGTAGTAGTTGCATTAGTAGCAGTACTAGCAGTAGTAGAAGAAGAAGTAGTAGTACTAGTATTAGCAGTTGTGGTAGTAGTTGGAATAGCAACATTTGTGTAGTCACAACAGTAGTCTTAGTAGCAGTAGTAATATTAGTAGTTATAGTAATAGTAGTAGCAGTATCATTAGTGGTAGAAGTAGCAGTCATAGCAGAAGTAGCAATAATAGTATTAGGAATAGTAGTAATGGTTGTAGAAGCAGTAGTAGTTTTAGTAGTTGCGGTAGAAGTAGTAGCAGAAGCAGTAATTGTTGTAGTAGTAGCAATAATTGGAGAAGTAGAAGCAGCGGCAGCAGCAGCGGCAGTCATAGCTGTAATAGTGGTAGTAGTAGGAGTAGTAGTTGTTGTAATAGTAGTTGTAGCAATAATAGTAATAGTAGCAGTAGTAATAGTAGCAGTCGCAATAACAGTAGTAGTAGTAGTACTGGGGGTGGTATTAGTTGTAGAAGTTGTAGCAGCAGCAGTAGCAGCAACAGTAATAGTAGTAGTTTAGTAGCAGTAGCAGCTGCAACAGTAGTGGCAACAGTAGTAGCAATAGTAGTAGTAGTAGCCATAGTAGTAGTAGCAGCAACAACAATCGTAGTAGTAGTAGTATTGCTAGTAATTGTGTTAGTAGTAATAGCTGTAGTAGTAGTTGTGGTGGTAGCAGTAGTTGGAAAGGAAGTAATAGCGGTAGTAGTAGTTGCAGCTGCTGCAACAACATTTGATGTAGTTGTAGTAGTACAAGTAGTATTAGTAGTAGTTGAAGTAGTAGTGGTAGTAGAAGTAGTAGTAGTAGTAGCGGTAGCAGTAGCAGTAACAGTGGTAGTTGTGGTAGTAGTAGTCGTAATAGTAGTAGTAGTAATAGCAGTAGTAGCAGTAGGAGGAGTAGTACCAGCCGTAATTGTTATAGTAGTAGTAGTAGTAGTAGCAGTAGTAGTTGAAGTAGTAGTTGCAGCAGTAGTAGTTGCCACAGTCTTAGTGGTTGTGGTATTAGTAGTTGTTATGGTAGTTGTAGTAGTAGTAGTACTGCTAGTGCTGCTGCTATTACTGCGACAACAACTACTACTACTGCAACACCTACTACTGCTGCTACTATAACTACGACTAGTACTACAGCTAGTGCTGCTGCTACACTTGCTATTGCTGGTACTGCAACTACAACTGCTACTACTACTGCGACTACTACTAGTGCAACTACTACTACTACTGCTACTGCTGCTTCTACTACGTCAGCTGCTACTAGCACTCCCACTACTACTACTACAACAACAACTACTACTACTATTACTGCTACTGCTGCTACTACAACTACAACTACTACAACTAGTACTATTGATGTTACTATTACTGCTAATGTACTACTACCGTTACTACTACTATTACTACTACTACAACTAGTTGTCCTACTACTTTTACTACTACTGTAGCACGAGTAGCGGTATAAGTAGTAGCAGTAGTTGCATTAATGGTATTTGAAGTAGTAGTAGTAGCAGTAGCAGCAGCAGCAGCAGCAGCAGTAGAAGCAGTAGTAGTAGTATTAGTTGTAATAGTAGTAGTAGCAGCAATAGTAGTTGTTGGACTAGTAGTAGTAGTAGTAGTAGCTGTCTTAGTACTAGTACTAGTAGTAGTAATTTTAATAGCAGCAGTAGTAGTAGTACTAGCAGTATTAGTAGTTGTCGTAGGAGAATTTGTATTAATTGTAGTAATAGTGGTAGGAGTAGTAGTAAAAGTTGTAGGGTTAACATAAGTATCATTAGAAGTAACAGTGTTAGTACAAGCAGTAGTAGTTGCAGACGGAGTAGTAGTAGTGGTAGTAGTAGTTGTAGTAGTATTAGTAATAGTAATAGTAGTAGTTGTAGGAGTAGTAGTAATTTAAGTAGTAGTAGTTATTGTAGTAGTGTAGTAGTGGTAGTAGTAGTAGGAGGAGCAGTAGTCATAGTTGTAGTAGCAGGAGTAGTGCTAGTCACTGTAGTAGTAGTAGAAGTAGCAGAGGTAGTAGTAGTAGTAGTAGTAGTAGTAGTAATAGTAGTAGGAGTAGTCGCAATAGTAGTACTTGTAGTAGAAGTAGTAGCAGCAATAATAGTAGTATTAGTAATAATAGTAGTTGTAGGAGTACAAGTAACTGTGGTAGTAATAGTTGTAGTAGTACTACTAGTATTGGTAGTAATAGTAGTAGTAGTAGCAGCAGTAGTAGTATTAGTATTAGTTTTAGTAGTTGTTGTTTTTGTTGTTGTAGTAGTAGTAGCAGTAGTACCAGTAGTACCAATAGTATTTGCAAAAGAAGTTATTCTCGTAGTAGTAGTAGTAGTGTCATTGTAGTAGTAGTAGTAGTCGTTGCAAGCACAGCAACAGTAGTCATAGTGGTTGTAGTAGCAAAAGTCCCCGCACCTGTAGTTGTAGTAGCAATAGTAGTAGCGGCAACAGCAGCAGAAGTAGTTGTGTAGTAGTAGTAGTAGTAGTCATTCACTGTAGTAGTAGCAGTGGTAGCAGTAAAAGCAGTAGTAGTAATTGTTGTTGTAGCTGTGTTGTAGTAGTGGTAGTAGTAATATTCGGAGTAGTTGTAGCTGTAGTAATAGGAGTAGGAGGAGCAGTAGTAATAGTAGTAGTCATAGTCATAGTAGTAGTAGTAGTAGTTGTTGTTGTTGTTGTTGTAATAGTAGTAGTAGTAGGATTACTAGCAGAAGTAGTTGTATTAGCATCAGCAATAGTAGTAGTAGCATTAGTTGTGGCAGCTGTAGTTGTAGTAGTAGTAGGTGTAGTAGTAGTAGTAATAGGAATTGTAGCACGAGTAATTGTGTATGTAGTAGCAGTAGTTGCAGTAATGGTAGTAGAAGTAGTAGAAGTAGTAGTAGCAGCAGTAGTAATAGTAGTTGTAGTAGTAATAATAGTAGTTGTAGTAGTAGTAGTAGCAATAGTAGTAGTTGTAGTAGTAATAGTAGTAGTTGTAGTAGGTGTATTTGGAGCAATAATAGCAGCAGTAATAGTAGTAGTAGTAGTTTAATTGTAGAAATAATAGTAGTTGTAGTAGTACTAGTAGTGGTTGTAGAAGTTGTCATCGTAGTAGTAGTTGCAATTGTGGAAGTAGTAGCAGTAGTAGTAGTAATAGTAGAAGTTGTTATTGTTGTTGTAGTCGTAGTTGTAGTGATAGTAGTAGTAGTAGTATTAGTAGTAGTAGTAGTTGGAGTAATACATGTTGGAGTTATAGTAGAAACTGTAGTAGTAGTAGGAGTAGCAGTAGAAGTAGTAGCAGTAATAGTAGTAATAGTAGTAGTATTGGTAGTTATAGAAGTAGTAGTAGTAGTTGTTGTTGTTGTTCTTGTAATACTAGTAGTATAAGTAGTAGTAGTCGTTGCTGTAGTAGTTGTTGTTGTTGTAGCAGTAGTATAGTTAGTAACAGTAGTATTTGTAGTAGGTGTATTAGGAGGAGTAGTAGTAGCAGTAGAAGTTGCAGTAGTAGTAAAAGCAGTAGAAGTAGTAGTAGTTGTTGTAGTAGTAGTTGTTGCAGGGCTAATAATAGTAGTTGTAGTAGTAGTTGTCATAGTCATAGTAGTGGTAGTAGTAGCAGTCGTAGTAGCAGTAGTTGTAGTCATTGTAGCAGTAGCAGTAGCAGTGGTAATAGTAGTAGTAGTAATAACAGCACTAGTAGCAGAAGTATTAATTATAGGAAAAGAAGTAGTTGTAGTAGTAGCCACATTAGTAGTAGTCATATTAGTAGTAGTAGTAGTAGTTGAATGAGTAATAGTAGCAGTAGTAGTAGTAGTAGTTGCATTATTAGTGGGAATAGTTGTAGTAGTTGTAGAAGTAGCAGCAATTGCAACAGTATCAGTAGTAACTATAACAGTAGTAGTAGCAGTAGTAGTGTTGTAGCAGTTGTAGCAGTGGTATCAGCAGCAGCAGTATAAGTATTTGTAGCTAAAGCTGTAATTATATTAGTAGTAATAGTTCTGGTAGTAGTAGCAGTAGTGGTTGCAGCATTAGTAGCAGTGGTAGTAGTAGTAGGAGTAGTAGGAGCAGTAGTAACAGAAGTTGCAGTTGTAGTAGCAGTAAGAGTAGTAGTAGTAGCAACGACCGTAATCGTAGTAGCAGTAGTAGTATTGGCAGTAGTACTAGCAGTAGTAGTTGTTGTTTCAGAAGTAGTAGGAGTCGTCACAGTAGTAGGAGCAATAGTAGCAGAAGTAGTAGCAGTAGTAGTAGAGGTAGTAGCAGAAGTTGTAGTAGCAGTAGAAATCGCATTAGTAGTAGCAGGAGTCATAGTAGTAGGAAAGGTAGTAGTACTTGTCATTCTTGCTAAAGTATTAGTAGTAGTTGTTGTAGAAGCAGTAGCAGTAGTAGAAGTAGTAGGAGATGTAGTAGTAGTAGTACTAGTAGCAGAAGTAGCAATAGTAGCAATGGTAGCAACAGTAGTAGCAGTGGTAGTTGTTGTTGTTGTAGTAGAAGTAGAAGTAGCAGTGGTAGTATTAATAGCCGCAGTAGTAGTAGCAGTAGTAGCATTAGTAGTAGGAGCTGTAGTGGCTGTAGTGGTAGCAATAGTGGTACAAGTTGTAGTTGTAGTAGCAGTAGTGGTAGAAGTAGTAGTAGTAGCTGTAGTAGTAGCAGAAGTAGTACGAGCAACAGTAGCGGTAGCAGTAGCAGTAGTCGTAGCAGTAGTAGTTCCAGTAGTAGTAACAGCAATAGTGGTAGAAATAGAAGCACAATAATTTGTAGCAGCAACAGTAGTAGTAGTAGAAGCAGCAGTAGTAGTAGTAGTTGTAGTAATAGTGGTAGTAGCCATTGTTGTTCTCATAGCAGTAGTTACAGTAGTAGCAGCAGCCGCAACATTCGCGGCGAAAGTAGTATTACTAGCTGTAGTAGTAGTGGTAGTGGTAGTAGTAAGAGTAGTAGTAGCAGTAGTAGTAGAAGTAGTAGTAGCAACAACAGTTGGAACAGCAGCAGATGTAGTAGTAGTAGTAGTTGAAGAAGTAGCAGTAGTAGTACTTGTAGAAGTTGTAGTAGAAGCCATAGAAGTAGTAGCAGTAGTAGTAGTCACAGTTGTTGCATTCATAGTAATAGTTGTAGCAGAAGCAGCAGCAGCAGCAGCAGTAGTATTGGTAGAAGTAGTAGGAGTCATAGTAGCAGTAGTAGTGTTTGTAGGAATAGTAGTAGTAGTACCTATAGCAACAGCAGCAGTATTAGTAGTAACAATAGTAGTAATAGCAGTAGTAGTAGCATCAGCAAGAGTATTAGGAGAAGTATCAGTATTAGCAATAGTAGTAGTAGTAACAGTAGTAGTAGCAGTAGTAGTAGTAGTTGTAGTCATAGCAAGAGCAGTACAAGCAGTTGCAGTAGTAGTAGTATTGCTAGTTGTAGTAGTAGTAGTAGTAATAGTAATAGTAGTAGAAGTAGTAGCAATAGTAGTAGAAGTAGTATTAGTAGTAGTAGTAGGAGAAGTTGTTGTAGTAGTGGTAGTAGTAACAGCAGTAGTAGTAGCTGTAGTAGTTGCAGTAGCAGTAGTCATGGCAGTAGTAGTAGTAGAAGAAGTAGTAGTAGTAGCAGTAGGAGCTGTAGTAGTAGCAATAACAAAAGTTGCTGCAGCAGCAATAGTAGTAGTAGTAGCAGCAGCAATAGTAGTAGTAGCAGAAGTAGCAGCAACAATAGTAGTATTATTAGTAATAGTAGTGGTAGTAGTAGCAGTAGTAGTAGTAGTAGCCGCTGTGGTAGTAGTTGTTGTTATTATTGTTCTAGTAGTAGCAGCAACAGTAATAGCAGTCGTGATAGTAGCAGTTGTAGCAATAGCAGTGGTAGCAGTAGTAGTAGCTATTATAGTAGTAGTACTAGGAGCTGCAGTAGCAACAGTAGTAGTAGTAGTATTAGTAGTAGTAATAGTAGTAGCAGTTGTAGCAGTTGTAGTAGTAGTATTAGTAATAGGAGAAGTCATAGCAGTAGTAGTATTAGCAACAGTAGCTATAGTGGTAATTGTAGCAGTAGCCGTAGTAGTAGCAGTAGCAGCAGTAGTAGAAGTAGAAGCCGTAGCAATAGCTGTAGTTGTAGTAGTAGTAGTAGTAGTAGCGGCAGTGCTAGTAGTAGTAGTAGTAGTAGTAGCAGCAGTAACAGCAGAAGCAGCTGTAGCAGTTGTGTCAGTAGTAGTAGTAGCATATTAGTGGTAGCCGTAGTTGTAGTAATAGTAGTAGTAGTAGTAGTAGCAGTAGCAGCCGCAATAGCAACAATAATTGCAGTAGTAGCAGTAGCAGCGACAACAACAACAGTAATATTAGTAGTAGTTGTTGTAGGAGTAGCAGCAATTGCAGTAGCAGCAATAGTAGAAGTAGTTGTAGCAGTAGTAGTACTAGTTGGAGAAGTCGTAGTAGTGGTAGTAGTATTAGTAACAAGAGGAACTACAGCAGTAGTTGTAGTAGTTGTAAAAGAGGCAGCAGAAGTAGTAGTAGTTGTTGTAGCAGCAGTAGTTGTAGAAGTACGATAACTAGTAGGGTAGTATTAGTAGTAGGAGCAGTCGCTACAGTAGTAGTAGTAATAGTAGTATTAGTAGCAACAACAGCAGCAACAGTAGTAGTTGCAAAAGTTGCAGTAGTAGTAGCAGCAACAACAACAGTAGTAGCAGTTATAGTAGTAATAGTAGTAGCGGTATTAATAAAAGAAGTAGTAGTAGTTGTAGCAGGAGGAATAGTAGTAGTAGTAGTAGCAGAAGAAGAAGTAGTAGTAGTACTAGTGGTAGCAGTAATTGCAACAAAAGTGGTAAGAGTAGTAGTAGTAGTAGTAGTAGTCTTAGTAGTGGTAGTTGGAGTAGTAGTGGCTGAGTAGTTGTAGTAGTAGAAGTAGTAGTAGTAGTGGTAGTAGTAGTTGTAGTCGTAGTACTAATAATAGTAACAGCAGAAGTTGTTGTTGCAGTAGTAGCAGTAGTAGTAGTAGGAGGTGGAGTTGGAGTAGGTGTAGTAGCAGTCACAACAGCAGCAGCAGCAGTTGGAGTAATTATACTTGTAGCAGCAGTTGCAGTAGTAGTAGATGTAGCAGCTGCAGTAGCATTAGTAGTAGTTGTAGTAGTAGTAGTAAGAGTAGCAGTACTTGTAGTAGCAGTGGCTGCAATAGTAGGACTAATAGTCATAGTAGTAGTAGCAGTAGATGTAGTAGTAGTTGCAGTAGTTGTTGCAGTAGTTGTAGCAGCAAAAGTAGTGATAGTAGTACTAGTAGTTGAAGTAGTAGCAGTAGTAGTAATAGGAGTAGCAGAAGCAGCAGCAGCAAAAGTAGTGCTAGCAGTACTAGTAGTTGAAGTAGTAGCAGAAGCAGCAGCAACAAGAGTAGTGGTAGTAGTTGTAGCAGGAGTATCAATACTAGCTAGAGTAGTAGTAATAGGAGTAGCTGTAGTAGCAGTTGGTAGTAGAAGTAGTAGTGGTAGTAGCAGCAGCAGCAGCAGCAGCAGTTGTAGTAGTAATAATAGTAGTTGTAGAAGTAGTAGTAGTAATTGTAGTTGTTGCAGTAGGTGTATTAGCAGTAATAGTAGTTGTTGTTGTTGTTATTGTTGTGGTAGTAGTCGTAGTAGCAGTTATAATAGTTGTAGTGGTAGTAATAGCAGTTGTGGTAGTTGTTGCCGCAGTTGTGGTAGTTGCGGTAGCAGTCGCAATAGTAGAAGTGGTTGCTGCTGTTGTTGTAGTAGTTGTAGTAATAGTAGTAATAGTAGTGGTAGTAGTAGAAGTAGTTGGAGCAGTAGTAGTAGTTGTTGTTATTATTGTTGTAGTAGTAGTAGCTGAAGTAGCAGTAGTAGTAGGAGTGGTTGTCATAATAGTAGTAGTAGTAGTTGTTGTTCTTGTTCTTGTTATAGTAATAGTAGTAGTAATAATAATAAGAGTAGAAGCAGTAATAATAGTAGTTGTACTATTAGTAATAGTAGTATTTGTAGTAGGTGTATTAGGAGTGGTAGTGGTATTAGTAGAAATAGTAGTCATAGCAATAGTAGTAGAAGTAGTGGTAGTAGTAGTAGTAGTAGTTGTTGTTGTTGTTTTGGTAGTAGTAGTTCTAGTAGTAGCAGTGGTAGCAGTGGTTGTAGTAGAATTAGTAGTAGCAACAATTGTAGTAGTAGTCATAGTAGTTGTAGTGGTAGGAGTACTTGTAGTCATAGTTGTAGAAGTTGAAGTAACAGTGGTAGTAGTAGTTGAAGTAGTAGTGATAGTAGTAGTTGTGGCAGTAGTAGTAGAAGTACCAGTAGCAGCAGCAGGAGTAGCGGCAAAAGTAATAGTAGTAGTAGTAGGAGTTGTAATAGTTATAGTAGTAGTAGAAGCAGCAGGAGTAGTAGTAGGAGTAGCAATTGTTTGAGTAGTAGTAGCAGCAGTAGTCGTCGTAGTAGTAGTCGTACTACTAATAGTGGTAGTAGAAGTAGTTGTAGCAGTTGTAGCAGTAGTCCTGAAGTAGAAGTAGTAGTAGTGGTAGTAATAGTAGTAGCAATTGTAGCAGTTGTTGTAGTTGTTGGAAAAGTTATAATAGTAGTAATTATTGTAGTAGTTGTAGTGTCGTAGTTGTATTAGTAATAGTAGTAGTAGCTGTGGTAGTTGTAGCCGAAGTAGCGAAAGTGGTAGTAATGCTAGTTGTAGAAGCGATAGCAGTATAGTTGCAGTAGTAATTGTTGCAGCAGTAGAAGTACTAGTAGTGGAAGTAGCAGCAGTTGCAATGGCTACATCAGGTGCAGTAGGAGTAGTAGTAGTTATTATTGTTGCAGAAGTAGCAGTTGTATTAGAAGTTGTAGTAGTAGTGGTAACCGTAGTAGTATTAATTGCCGCAATAATAGTCGCAATAGTAGCATTAGTAGTAGTAGTAGTAGTACCAGCAGCAACATTAGTAGCAGCAGTAGAAGTACCAGCAGCAGCAACAGTAGTAGTAGCAGTAGCAGTAGTCGTAGTAGCTGTAGCAGTAGCAGTAGTCTTGGTAGTAGTAGCAATAATAGTAGTAGTAGTAGTACTAGTACTAGTAGTAGATGTAGAACTATTAGAAGTTGTAGCAACAACAGTAGCAGTTTCAGTAATAGTAGTAGTAGAAGTTTCTGCAGCAGCAGCAGCAGTAGCTTTAAGGACGGTAGTAGTAGTAGTAGTAGTTGTTGTTGTTGTTGTTGTTGTTGTGTTGTTCTTGTTGTAGTAGTAGTACTAGTAGCAGCAGCAATAGTACTAGAAGTAACAGTCGTAGCAGTAGTAGTCGTAGTAGTTGTTGTCATTGTAGTCGTAGTAGTTGTTGTAGTAGTAGTTGTTGTTGCAGAAGTAGTAGTAGCAGCGATAGTAGTATTTGTAGAAGTCTCAGTAGTCATAGTAGTAGTAGAAGTTGTAGTAGTAGAAGCAGTAGTATTGGTAGGAGTATTAGTAGTAGTAGCTATAGCAACAGTAGCAGTATTTTTGGTAGTAATAGTTATAACAATAGCAATATTAGCAGCTGCAATAGTAATAGTAGTAGTAGTAACAGTATTAGTAGCAGTAGTAGTAATTGCAGTCATACCAATAATAGCAGCTGCAGTAGTAGTAGTAATAATCGTAGAAGTAGGAGAAGTTATTGTAATAGTGGCAGAAGTACTAGCAGCAGTAGTTGTTGTAGTAGTGGTATTAGCTATAACAGTTGTAGTAGTAGTGGCAGTAGTCGTAGTAGTTGTAGTAGTAGCAGTTGCAGCAGCAGCAACAGCCATAGCATTAGTGGAGAAAGTAGTATTACCAGCATTAGTAGTTGTTGTAGTAGTAATAGTTGTAGTAGCAGCAGGAGGTGCAGTAGTAGTACTTGTTGTAGTGGCAGCAGCAGCAGTGGCAGCAGCAGCAGTAGCAGCAGTAGTAGTAGTAGTAGTAATGGTAGTAGTAGCAATAGCAGTAGTAGTAGTAACAGTAGTAGTAGTAGTAGTAGTAGTAGTAGTAGTAGTAGTAGTAGTCATAGCAACAACAGTAGAACTAGTTGCAGTAGTAGTAGTTGTATTGCTAGTGGTAGTCGTAGCAGTAGTAATAGAAATAGTAGTTGTAGCAGTAGTAGTAGTAGTAGTAGTAGTAGTAGGAGTAGTAGGAGTAGTTGTTGTAGTAGTGGTAGTATTAGTAGCTGTAGTAGTTGCAGTAGCAGTAGTCATAGTTGTAGTAGTAGTAGCACTAGGAACAATCGTAGCAATTGTTGTAGCTGGAGTAACAGTAGTAGTAAATGTCGTAGTAGCTGTAGCAATAGTAGCAGTAATATTAGTAGAAGTAGCAGTAGTTGCAGCAGCAATAGTAGTAGTTGTAGTTATAGTATTAGTAGTAGTAGTAGTAGAAGCAGTAGCTATAGTAGTTGTAGTAGCAATAGTAGCAGTAGTAGTATTAGCGATAGAAAAAGTAGCAATAGTAGTAGTAGTAGCAGCAGTAGGAGCATTAGTAGTAGTAGCAAAAGTAGCAACAACAGCAGTAGTTTTATTAGTAATAGTAGTGGTAGTTGTAGCAGCAGCAATAGTAGCAGTAGTAGTTGTAGTAGTAGTAGCTATGGCAGCTGCGACAATAGTTGTAGTAGTTGTAGTAGTTGTTGTTATTATTGTTATAGTAGCAGCAACAGTAGTAGCAGTCATAGTAGCAGCAAGAGTAGTAATAGCAGTAGTTGCACAGTAGTTATTGTGTTTATAGTAGTAGTAGTAGTAGTAGCAGTAGGAGTAGTAGTATACTAATAATAATAGTAGTATTAGTACTAGTAATAATAGCAATTGTTTGAGCAGTAGTAGTAGTAGAGATAGTTGTATTAGTAGTAGTCGTAGTAGTAGATGTCACTGTAGTAGCCGTAGCAGTAGTCGTAGTCATAGAAGTAGTTGTGGCAGTAGCAGCATCTTTAGCAGTATTAGAAGAAGAAGTAATAGTAGTAGTAGTAGTGCTAGCAATAGTAGTAGTTGTGGTAGTAGTTGTAGTTGTTGTAAAAGTAGTAATAGTACAAATTATTGTAGTTGTTGTAGTGTCATAGTTGTATTAGTAACAGTAGTAGCAGAAGTGGTAGTTGTATCAGAAGTAGCGAAAGTACTAGTAAGGCTAGTTGTAGAAGCAGTAGCAATATAGTTGCAGTAGTAGAAGTAGTAGGAGATGTAGTTGTAGTAGTAGTAGCAGTAGCAGTAGTCATGGTAGTAGTAGCAGCAATGGCAGTGGTGGTAGTAGTAATAGTAGTACAAGTAGTAGAAGTAAAAGTAGTAGAAGTTGTAGCAACAATATTAGTAATAGTAGTAAGGGACGCAGTAGTAGCAGAGGTGGTAGTATTAGTAGAAGTATCAGGAGTCATAGTAGCTGTAGTAGTCTCAATAGGAGTAGTAGTAGTTGTTGTTGTAGCAACAGTAGCAGTTTTAGTAGGAGGAGTAGTAGTTATGGTAGTAATAGTAGTAACAAGAGCAGTATAAGCAGGAGCAACAATAGTAGCAGTAGTAGTGACAGTAGTAGTAGCAATAGTAGTAGTAATAGTAGTCATACCGACAATAGCAGCAGCAGCAGTAGTAGTATCGCTAATGGTAGTAGTAGTAATAAATGTAGAAGTACGAGAAGTTATTGTAATAATCTGTAGTAGTAGCAGCAGTAGTCGTAGTAGCAGGAGTAGTAGTAATTATAGTAGTAGTTGTTGTAGTAGTAACAACAATAGCAGTAGTTGTGGTAGTTGTAGTAGTAACAGCAGTAGAAGTAATAGTAGTAGTAGTAGCCTCAGTAGCAGTCGCAGTAGTAACAGGAATAGTAGTTGTTGTACAAGCAGTAGTAGTAGTAGACGTAGCAGGAATAGTAGTAGCAGTTGTAGTAGTCGTAGTAGTAATAGTAGCTAGAGCAGAGGTAGTAGTAATAGTAGCAGTTGCGGCGGCAACAACAGTAGTAGTAGTGCTACTAGTAGTAGTTGTAATTGTTGTTATTCCAGTAGTAGAATTAGTAATAGTAGCAGTAGTAGACATAGTAGTGGTACTAGAAAAAATATTAGTAGTAGTATTTATAGCAATAATATTTGCAGCAGCAGTAGTAGTAGTTGTAGTAATAGAAGCACTAGCAGTAGGAGCAGTGGTAGTAGTAGTAGTACTAGTAGTAACAGCGGTAGTAGTAGTAGTAATTCCTGTTGTAGCCGTTGTAGCAATTGTAGAAGTAGTAGTAGTAGTAGTAGTAGCAGCAGCAGCAATAGTAGTAGCAGTAGTAGTACTTGTCACTGTACCAATAAAAGCAATAACTGTGGTAGCAATATTAGAAGTAGTAGGAGCAATAGAAGTAGTAGCAGTAGTAGTCGTAGTAGTAGTAGAAGTAGTAGTAGAAGTAGCAATAGTCATAATATCAGTGGTAGCAGGAGAAGTTGTAGTAGTAGTGGTAGTAGTACTAGTGTCAAAGAAGTAGTGGCAATAGTAGTAGTTATAGTAGTTGGAGCAATAGTAGTTGAAGAATTAGTTATAGAAGCTATAGTAGTGGTAGTAGTAGTAGGAGTAGTAGTTGTACCAGTGGTAGTAGTAGTAGCAGTAGCAGCTTTACTAGCAGTACCAGGTGTAGTAAGATACATAGTAGGAGTAGTAGTTGTAGCAGTTGTAATAGTAGTAGTAGGAGTAATAGTAGTAGAAGAAGCAGTTGTATTTGTATTAGCAATAGTAGTGGTAGTAGTAGTAGGAGTAGTAGTTGTAGTAGTGGTGGTCATAGTAGTAGTAGCTATAATAGCATTACTAGTAGTAGCAGCAACATGAGCAGTAGTAGTAGTTGCAGTAGTAGTGGTTTTAGTACTAATAATAGTTGTAGTAGCAGCAGCAGCAGCAGCAGTAGTAGTAGTAGTAGTAGTAGAAGTAGCAACTGTAGCAGTAGTAGCAGTAGTAGAGGTAGTAGTAGTAGAAACTGTAGTAGTAGTCGTAGTAGTTGTAGCAGCAGAACCAATAGCAGTAGTAGTGGTTGTTGTAGTAGTATTAGTAATAGAAGTATTAGCAGCAGTAGTAGCAATAATAGTGGCAGTAGTAGTAATAGCAGTAGCCGCAGTAGCAGCATCGATAGTAGTAGTAGTAGTGATGGTTGTAGCAGTAACAGTAGTAGTTGTTGTTATAGTAGTAGTAGCTATAGTGCAATAGTAGTAGTAGAAGTTGTTGTAGCAGAAGTAGCAGTAGTAGCAATAGTAGAGGTAGTAGTAGTAATAGTAGTAGTAGTAGTAGTGGCAATAGGAGTAGTTGAAGCAGTAGTAGCAGCGACAGCAGTCATAGTACTTGAAGAAGGAGTAGTTGTTGTTATTATGGGAAAAGTAGTAGTTGTATAAGTAGTAGTAGTAGTGTTAGTAATAATAGTAGTAGTATTAGCAGTAGCAGTAGTAGCAGCAGTAGTAACAGAAGTTGTAGTAGTAGCAAGAGTAGTAACAGAAGTCATAGTAGTAGCACGAGTAGTAGTAGTAGTAGTACAAGTAGTAGTAATAGTAGTAACTAGAGTAGATGAAGTAGTTGAAGTAGTAGTAATAGTAGTAGCTGTGGTAGTAGTAATAGTGGTAGTATTAGTAGTAGCAGATGTACTAGTAGTAGTCCTAGTGGTTGGAGGAGGAGGAGTAGTAGTAGGGGTGGTAGTAGGAGTAGCTGTACAAGTAGTAGTACTAGCAGTAGTAATAGAAGTAGTAGTAGTAGTAGTAATAGCAGCAGCAGCAGTAGCGGTTGTAGATATTGTAGTTGTAGTAGGAGTAGCAGAAGAAGTAGTAGTAGAAGTAGTAGAGGTAGTTGCAGTAATAGTAGTAGTAATAGTAGTTGTAGTAGGAGTAGGAGTAGTACGAGTAGTACAAGTAGTTGTAGTAGTAGTTGTGGAAATAGTTGTAACAATAGAACTATTAGTAATAATAATGGTTGCAGTAGTAGTAGTAATAGTAGTGGCAGTAGTAGTCGTAGTAGTAGTAGTAGCAGTTTTTGTTGTAGCAGCAGCAGTAGTTTTAAGTGCAGCAGCAACAGCAGTAGCAGTAGTAGTAGCAGTAGTCGTAGCAACTATTGTTGTAGTGGCACTTGTAGTAACGGCAACAGCAGCCGAAGTAGTAGTGTTGTTTTAGTAGTAGTAATCGCTGCAGTAGTCATAGTAGTTGCAGTAATACTGGTAGTAGCTGTAGTCATTATAGCGGTAGTTGTAGTAGTAGTAGAATTAGTAGTAGCAGAAGTAGAAGTAGGAGTGGTAGGAGTATAAGTAGTAGTTGTTGTAGTAGTAGAAGCAGCAGTAGTAGTTCTTTTAGTAGTAGTAGGATTAGTAGTATTAGTAGCAATAGTAGTAGTAGTAGAAGTAGTAGGCGTAGTAGTAGTAGAAGTAGTTATAGCAGTAGTACCAACAGTAGCAGTAGTAGAAATAGTAATAGTAGTAGTAGTAGTAGTAGCAATAGGAGTAGTCATAGCAGCAGTAGTAGTAGCAGTAGTTGTAGTAGTTGGAGAAGGAGTAATAGTTGTTATTGTGGGAAAACTAGTAGCTGTACTAGTAGCAGTAGAAGTAATAGTAGTAGTATTTGTAGTAGTATTAGTAGTAGTAGTAGTATTAGTAGTAGTGGTGGTGGTGGTGGTGGTCGTAGTAGTAGTGGTAGTGGTAATACTAGTCGTAGTAATAGTATTAGTATTAGTAGTAGTAGTGGTGGTGGTGGTTGTAAAAATTTTAGTAGTATTAGTAGTAGTAGTCGTAGTAGTTGTAGGAGTGGTTGTAGGAGTAGCGGTACAAATAGTAGTAGTAGCAGTAGTAGTAGCATTAGTGAGAGGAGTAGGAGTAGTAGTAGAAGTAGTACTACTAGTAGTTATAGTAGTAATTGGAGTAGTAGTAGTGGTAGTAGTAATAGTACTAGTCTTAGTAGTTGCAGTAATAGCAACAGTAGAAGTATTAGTCATAGTAGTAGTAGTAGGAGTGGTCGTAGGTGTAGCCGTACAAGTAGTAGGAGTAGCAGTAGGAACAACAACAACAGCAGTAGTAGTAGTAATTATAGTTGTTGTTGGAGTATTAGAAAAAGTAGCCATAGAAGTAGTAGAAGTAGTAGCAGTATTAGTAGTAGTAGCAGTAGTAGTAGGAGTAGTACTAGTAGTTGTAGTACTAGCAGTGGTAATAGTAGTATTAATAGAAGAATTAGTAATGGTAGAATTTGTAGTAGCAATAGTAGAAGTAGTAGTAGTCATAGTAGTAATAGTAGTAGGAGTAGTTGTACCAATACTAATACTAATTGGAGTAGTTGTCGCAATAGAAGTAGTAGTAGTAGTAGTAGTAGTAGTAGTAGTACTCATAGTAGTAGTGGTAGTAGTAGTAGTAGTAGTAGCAGTAGCAGTAGCAGTAGTAGTTGTTGTTTGACCACTAGTAGTAGTAGTAGTAGTACCAGAAGTTGTAGCAACTGTAGTTGTAGTGGCACTAGTAGTAGTGGCAACCGCAGCCGAAGTAGTAGTGTTGTAGCAGTTGAAGTAGTCGTTGCAGTAGTAGTAGTAGTAGCGTTAATAGTAGCAGTACCAGAAGTTGTTGTAATGGCAGTTGTAGCTGATGTAGAATTCGTAGTAGTAGTAGTTGTTGTAGCAGCAGTAATAGTAGTAGTAGTAGTAGCCGTAGTCATAGCAATATTAATAGTCATAGTAGCAGCAGCAGCAGTAGCAGCAGTAGTTCTATTGCTGCTGCTGCTAGTATTAGTAGTAGTGGTTGTAGTAGTAGTAGCGGTAGTAGTAATAGTAGTAGTCGTAGTAGTGGTAGCCTTAGCAGTAGGAGTAAAAGTAGTAGAGCAGTAGTTGTCATTGTTGTAGCAGTGGCAGTAGTAGTAGTAATAGTAGCAATACTAGTAGCTGAAGCAATAATAGTAGGAAAATAAATTATGGTAGCAGTAGCAGAAGTAGTAGAAGCAGCAAAAGTTGTAGTAATTAGTAGTAGTAGTTGGACTAGTAGTAGTAGCAGTTGTGGTAGTAGTAGTTGTAGAAGTGGTGGTGGTGGTGGTGGTGGTAGTAGTAGGAGTTACAGTAGTAGTAGTAGTGGTAGTAGTAGCAGTTGTAGCAGTAGTAGTAGCAGCAGCAGTATGAGTAGAAGTAGCAGTAGTTTAAGTGGCAGTACTATTACCAATAGTAGTATTAGCAGTAGTAGTAGCAGTAGTAGCTGTATTAGTAGCAATAGTAGAAGTAGTAGTAGTAGTAGTAGTAGTAGTAGCGATAGTTGTAGCAGCCGTAGTCGTAGTAGTAGCAGAAGCAGTAGTAGCTATAGTAGCAGTAATAGTAGTAGAAGTAGTTGTAGCAGTAGCAGCAGCAGTAGTAGAAGTAGAGGTGGTGGTAGTGGTAGTAGTAGTAGCTATATCAGTAGTTGTAGCAGTAGTAGTGGTTGCAGTAGTCGTAGTTGTAGGAGAAGGAGTAGTAGTTGTTATTATGGGAAAAGTAGCAGTAGTAGTCGTGGTTGTAGAAAGTTGTAGTAGTAGTAGTAGTAGTAGTGGTAGTCGTAGTTGTAGTGGTAATAGTAGTAGTAGCAGCAGTAGCGACAGTAGTAGCAATAGTAGTAGTAGCAGTAGTGGCAGAAGTAGTAGTAGTAGTCCTAGTTGTTGTATCTACAGTAGTAATAGCAGCAGCAGTAGTAGCTGAAGCAATAGTACTAATAGTAGTAGTAGTGGAAGTAATAGAAGTAGTACCAGCAGTAGTGGAAGTGGTAGTTGTAGCATAATTTGAAGTAGTAGTAGTAGTAGAGACTATAGCAGTATAGTTGCAGTAGTAGTAGTAGCAGTAGTATAAGTAGTAGGAGAAGTAGTAGTAGTAATTGGGGGAGTAGCAGCAGTAGCAACAACAGTAGTAGTCATAGTATTAGTAGGAGTGGTAGTCGTGGTGGTGGTAGTATTAGTAATAGTAGAAGTAGTAGCAGTTGTAGTAGGAGTAGTAGTACCCGTAGTTGTAGTAGTAGTTGCCACAGGAGCAATAGTAGTATTAGTAGTAGGAGTAGTAGTAGAAGTAGCTGTAGAAGTGGCCGAAGTAGTAGTAGTAGTAGTAGCTGCAACACTAGTAGTAGCAGTAGCAGTAGTCATAGTAGTAGTTGCAGTAACAGTTGTAGTAGTAGTAGCAGTAGCAGTAGAAGTAGTAGCCATAGTACTAGTAGTAGTGGAAATAGTAGTAGTAATAGTAGAGGTTGTAGTAGTATTAGGAGTAGCATCACGTGTTGGAACCGATGTAGTAGCAGTAGTAGCAAAATTAAGAGAAGTAGTCATAGTGGCCGGAGTAGATGTAGTACTAGCTGCATTAGCTATAGCAATAGCAGTAGTAGTAATAGTAGCAGAAGTGATCATAGAAGTTGAACCACTAGTTGCATTACTAGCATAGTGGTAGTCGTTGCAACGGTAGTAGTTGTAGTAGTAGTAGTAATAATAGTAGTAGCAGTAGTAAGAGTAGAAGTACTAGTAGTAGTAATAGTAGTAGTAGTAGTAATAATGGGACGAGTAGTAGTGGTTGTAATAGCAGTAGTAGTAGTTGTTGTAGTAATAGTAGTAGTAGTAGTGGGAGTAGTAGAAGTTGTTGTAGCAATAGTAGTAGAAGTAGTATTAGTAGTAGTAGTAGTTGTTGTTGTTGTAGTAGAAGTAGTAGCAGTAGTTGGAGCAGCATTACGTGCAGCAACCGATGTAGTAGCAGTAGTAGCAATAATAATAGCAGTAGCAGTAGCAGTTAGAGTAGTAGTAGTGCTTGTAGCAGTAGCAGTAGTAGTAGCAATAGTATTAACAACAGCAACAGCAATTGCTTAGTAGTAGTAATAACAGAAGTTGCAGCAATGGTAGTAGTTGTACTTGTAGTAATAGTATTTGAAGTAGTAATAGTAGTAGGAGTAGTAGTAGTAGTACTAATAGTAGTAGGAGTAGTAGTAATAGTCGTAGTAGCAGCAATAGCAGTAGTAGTAGTAGCAATAGTAGTAGTTCTAGTAGTAGTAATAATTCTAGAAGTAGTAATAGTAGTCAGAGTCGTAGTAGTAGTAGTAGTAGTTGTAGTAGTGGTAGTAGTAGTAGTAGCAGCAGCATTAGTAGTTATTGCAATAGTAGTAGCAGTTGTAGTAGTAGTAGTAGTTGTAGAAGTAGTAATTGAAGTAGTAATAATAGCAGCAACAGTAGTGGTAGTTGTAAGAGCAGTAGCAGTAGAAGTAGCAGTAGTAGTAGTTACAGCAACTGTATTTGTAGTAGCACTACTGATAGCGGCAACAGCAGCAGAAGTTGTAGTATTGTAGTAGTAGTTGTTGTTGTTGCTGTAGTAGTAATTCTCGTAGTAGAAGTAGTAGAGATAGTAGTAGCAGTAATTGTAGTAATAGTAGTTGTTGTTGAGCAAAATCGATAGTAGCAGAAGTAGTAGTACTTGTAGTAGTAGTAGTAGTAGTAATAATAGTAGTAGTAGTCATTGAAGCAGTAGTAGCAGTCGTAGTAATAGCAGCAGTAGCAGTAGTAGTGGCAGTATTTGTAGTCGTGGTAGCAATAGTAGTAGTAGTCATAATAGTAGTAGTAGTAGTAGCAGTACTAGTAGCAAAAGCAATAGTTGTTATAGTAGTAGTAGTAGTAGCAGTACTAGTGGTAGTAGTGTTAGTAGGACTAGTAGTAATTAGATTAGTAGTAGTAGCTGTAGTAGTAGCAGTAGTTGCAGTAGTTGTAGTAGCAGTAGTCGTAGTAGTAGTTGCATTAGTAGTAGTAGTGGTGTTAGTAGTAGTAATAACAGTTGTAGCAGTTGTAGCAGCAGCAGCAGTGTGAGTGCAAGTAGTAGTAGCTGTAGTAGCAGCAGTAGTAGTAGTATTAGCAGTAGTAGTAGCTGTAGTAGTAGAAGTAGTTGCAGTAGTAGTAGCAATAGTAGAAGTAGTAGTAGTAGTTGTAGTAGCGCTAGTAGTAGTAGTAGTAGCAATATTTATAGCAATGGTAGTACCAGTAGTAGTAGCAATAGTAGCAGTAGTAGCAGTAGTAGTATTAGAAGTAGTTGCAGCAGCAGTAGTAGCAGTAGTAGTAATAGCAGTTGTAGTAGTTGTAGCAGCAGCAACAACATGAGTGGAAGTAGTAGTAGCTGTAGTAGCAGTAGTAGTAGCGGTAGTAGCAGTAGTAGTAGTTGTAGTAATAGTAGTAGCGATATTTACAACAGTGGTAGTAGCAGCAGTAGTAGCAATGGTAGCAATCGTAGCAGTAGTAGTATTAGAAGTAGTTGTAGCAGTAGTAGCAGGAGTAGCAGTAGTAGCGGTAGTAGTGGTTGTTGTAGTAGTAGTAGCAATAGGAGTAGTTGAAGCTATAGTCGTAGTAGCAACAATTTTAATAGTCGGAGAAAGAGTAGCAGTTGTTATTGGGGGAAAAGTAGTTGTAGTAGTAATAGTAGTAGTAGCTGCAATAGTAATAGTTGTAGTAGTAGTTGTTGGAGTAGTAGCAGAAGTGGTAGTATTAGTCGTAGTAGTCATCGTAGTTGTTCTATCTGCAGTATTAACAACTGTAGCCTCAGTAGCAGTAGTAGCAGATGTTGTAGTAGTTGTAGTGGTAGTAGTAGTAGATGCAGTAGAGATATAGTTGCAGTAGCAGTTGTAGTAGTAGTAGAAATGGTAGGAGAAGTAGTAGTAGTAGAAGCACTAGCGATTACTAGGAACACTATCAGCAGCTGCCACAGCAACAGTAGTTGTAGTAGTAGTAACAATAGTAGTAGTAAAAAGAGCAGTAGTTGTAGTAGTAGTAATTGTAGTATTAGTAGTAGTAGTGGTTTTATTAGTTGTGGTAGAGTTGTAGTAATAGTAGTATTAGTAGTAGTAGTGGGAGCAGTGGAAGTTGTAGCAGCAACTGTAGTAGTAGTAGTAGTAGTAGTATTAGTAGTAGTAGTAGTAGTAGTAGTAGTAGTAATCATAGTAGTAGTAGTTGGTGCAGTATTATATGCAATTACCTATGTTGTAGTAGTAGTAACGGTAATACTAGCAGTAGTTGTAGCAGTTGGAGTGGTAGTAGTACTTGTAGCAGTAGCAGTTGTAGTAGCAGTAGTAGTAATAGCAGTAGCAGTAAATGCTTTAGTAGTAGTAATAGCAAAAGTTGCAGCAATAGTAGTAGTTGTACTTGTACTAATAATAGTTGTAGTAGTAATAATAGTAGTAATAGTACTACAACTACTACTAGTACTAGTAGTAATAGGAGTAGTAGTAATAGTCGCAGTAGCAGTAGTAACAGTAGTAGTAGTAGTAGTAGTAGTTATAGTTGTAGTAATAATACTAGAAGTAGTAATAGTAGTCGTAGTCATTGTAGTATTAGTTATGGTGGTAGTAGTAGTAGTAGGTGTTGTTGTAATAGCAGTTGTTGTTGTGGTATTAGTAGTAGCAGCATTAGTAGTTATTGCAGTAGTAGTAGTAGTAGTAGTAGTAGTAGTAGTAATAATAGTTGTAGAAGTAGTAGCTGTTGTAGTAATAGTAGCAACAATAGTAGTGGTAGTTGTAAGGGCAATAACAGCAGAGTAGCTGTAGCAGTAGCAGTAGTCGCAGCAACTGTATTTGTAGCATCACTAGTGGTAGCCGCAACAGCTGCAGAAGTAGTAGTGTTGTTGTTGTAGTAGTAGTAGTAGTTACTGCTGTAGTAGTAATTGTTGCAATTGAATTAGTAGCAGCAGCAACAACCGTATTGGTAGTAGTTGTTATTGCAACAAAATCAATAGTAGCAGAAGTAGTAGTACTTGTAGTAGTAGTAGTAATAATAATAGTAGTTGTAGTCGTAGAAGCAGTATAGCAGCAGTAGTAATGGTAGCAGTGGCAGAAGTAGTGGCAGTTGTTGTAGTCGTTGTAGCAGTAGCAGTAGTAGTTGCAATAGGAGTACTAGTAGTAGCAGTACTAGTAGCAGAAGTAATTGTAGCAGTACCAATAATAGTAGCAGCAGCAGTAGTAGTAAGAGTATTAGTAGGACTAGTTGTAGTTAGATTAGTAGTTGTAGCTGCAGTAGTAAGTAGTAGTTGGAATAGTTGTATTAGCAGTAGTAGCAGTAGTAGTTGCAGTAGTAGTAACGGTAGTGGTGGTAGTAGTAGTAATAGCAGTTGTAGAAGTTGTAGCAGCAGCAGCAGCAGTGTGAGTGGAAGTAGTAGTAGTTGTAGTAGCAGCAGTAGTAGTAGCAATAGTAGTAGCTGTAGTAGTAGAAGTAGTTGCAGTAGTAGTAGCAACAGTAGAACTAGCAGTAGTAGCAAGAGTAGTAACAAAAATCATAGTAGTTGCCCGAGTAGTAGTAGGAGTAGTAGTACAAGTAGTAGTAGGAGTAGTAATTAGAGTAGATGTAGTAGTTGAACTACTAGTAGTAGTTGTTGTAGTAGTAATAATAGTAGCAGTGGTAGCAGTAATAGTAGTACTATTCGTAGTAGCAGCAGTACTAGTAGTAGTCGTCGAAGTTGGAGGAGGAGGAGGAGTAGTAGTAGGGGTGGTAGTAGGAGTAGCTGTACAAGTAGTAGTACTAGCAGTAGTAAGAGAAGTAGCAGTAGTAGTCGTAGTAATAGCAGCAGCAGCAGTAGTGGTTGTAGAAATTGTAGTTGTAGTAGGAGTAGTAGAAGAAGTAGCAGTAAAAGTAGTAGAAGTAGTAGCAGTAATAGTAGTTGTAGTAGGAGTAGGAGTAGTAGGAGTAGTACAAGTAGTTGTAGTAGTAGTTGTGGAAATAGCCGTAATAATAGAACTATTTGTTATAATAATAGTAGTGGCAGTAGTAGTCATAGTAGTAGTAGTAGCAGTTGTTGTTGTAGTAGCAGCAGCAGCAACAGTAGTAGCAATAGTAGTAGCAGCAGTGGTAGCAACTATTGTTGTAGTGGCACTTGTAGTAGCGGCAACAGCAACCGAAGTAGTAGTGTTGTATTAGTAGTAGTAATCGTTGTAGTAGTCATAGTAGTTGCAGTAATACTGGCAGTAGTTGTAGTCATTGTAGCGGTAGTTGTAGTAGTAGTTTAATTAGTAGTAGCAGAAGTAGAAGTAGGAGTAGTAGGAGTGCAAGTAGTAGTAGTTATATTAGTAGTTGATGATGTAGTAGTAGTAGTAGCAATAGTAGTAGTCGTAGTAGTGGTAGCCTTAGCATTAGGAGTAGAAGTAGTAGCAGTCGTAATTGTAGTTGTTGGAGCAGTGGCAGTAGTAGTAGTAATAGGAGCAGTACTAGTAGCAGAAGCAAGAATAGTAGGAAAATAAGTTGTGGTAGCATTAGTAGAAGTAGTAGAAGCAGCATAAGTCGTAGTAATTAGTAGTGGTAGTCGGACTAGTAGTAGTAGCAGTTGTGGTAGCAGTAGTTGCAGAAGTAGTGGTAGTAGTAGTAGTAGTAGTAGTAGTAGTTACAGTAGTAGTTGTAGCAGTAGTAGTAGCAGTTGTAGCAGTAGTAGTAGCAGCCGTATGAGTAGAAGTAGTAATAGTTTAAGCGATAGTACTATTAGAAATAGTAGTATTAGCAGTAGTAGTAGCAATAGTAGTAGTTGTAGTAGTAGTAGTAGTAATTATAGTTGTAGCAGCCGTAGTCGTAATAGTAATAGTAGCAGTAGTAGCTGTAGTAGCAGTAGTGGTAGTAGAAGTATTTGTACATGTAGCAGCAGCATTAGCAGAAGTAGAGGTAGTAGTAGTAGTAGTAGTAGTAGCTATCTGAGTAGTTGTAGTAGTAGTATTGGTTGCAGCAGTCGTAGTTGTAGGAGAAGGAGTAGCAGTTGTTATTATGGGAAAAGTAGCATTAGTAGTTGTAGTAGTAGAAAATTGTTGTAGTAGTAGTAGTAGTGGTAGTCATAGTTGTAGTAGTAATAGTAGTAGTAGCAGTAGTAGCAGTGGTGCCAGAAGTAGTAGTAGTAGTCCTAGTTGTTGTATCTACAGTAGTAATAGCAGTAGTAGTAGTAGCAGAAGCGGTAGTACTAATAGTAGTTGTAGTGGAAGTAACAACGGTAGTACCAGTAGTAGTGGAAGTGTTAGATGTAGCAGAATTATTAGTAGTAGTAGTATTAGTAGAGGCAGTAGCAATATAGTTGCAATATTAGTAGTAGTAGTAGTATAAGTAGCAGGAGAAGTAGTAATAGTAGTTGGGGGAGTAGCAGCAGTAGCAACAATAGTAGTAGTCGTAGTATTAGTAGGAGTGGTAGTAGTAGTGGTGGTAGTATTAGTAGTAGTAGGAGTAGCAGTACCTGTAGTTGTAGTAGTATTTGCCGCAGGAGCAATAGTAGTAGTAGTAGTAGTAGGAGTAGTAGTAGATGTAGTTGTAGCAGTGGCCGAAGTAGCAGTAGTAGAAGTAGCAGCAGCAACACTAGTAGTAGCAGTAGTAGTAGTCATAGTAGTAGTTGCAGCAACAGTTGTAGTAGTAGTAGTAGTAGCAGCAGCAGTAGAAGTAGTAGCCATAGTACTAGTAGTAGTAGAAGTAGTAGTAGTAATAGTAGAAGTTGTAGTAGTATTAGGAGTAGCATCACGTGTTGGAACCAATGTAGTAGCAGAGTAGCGAAATTAATTGAAGTAGTAGTAGTGGGAGGAGTAGATGTAGTACTAGTAGCATTAGCTATAGTAGTAACAGTAGTAGTAATAGCAACAAAAGTAATCATAGAAATTGGACCACTAGTTGCATTCGTTGCATAGTAGTAGTCATTGCGGCGGCAGTAGTAGTTGTAGTAGTAGTAATAATAGTAGTAGTAGTAGTAAGAGTAGAAGTACTAGTAGTAGTAATGGCAGTAGTATTGGTTGTAGTAGGAGTAGTAGTAGTTGTAGTAGTAGTGGTAGTAGCAGTTGTGGGAGTAGTAGAAGTTGTAGCCGCAACAGTAGTAGAAGTAGTAGTAGTAGGAGGAGGAGGAAGAGGAGGAGGAGGAGGAGTAGAACTAGTAGTAGTAGTTGGAGCAGCATTATGTGCAGCAACCAATGTAGTAGCAGTAGTAGCAGTACTAATAGCAGTAGTAGTAGCAATTAGAGTAGTAGTAGTACTTGTAACTGTAGCAGTAGTGGTAGCAAAAGTAGTAATAGTAGCAGCAGTAATTGCTTAGTAGTAGTAATAACAGAAGTTGCAGCAATAATAGTTGTTGTACCTGCAGTAATAGTATTTGTAGTAGTAATAGTAGTAGTTGTACTACTAGTAGTAGTAGTACTAATAGTAGTAGGAGTAGTAGTAATAGTCGTAGTAGCAGCAATAGTAGCACCAGTAGTAGCAGTAGTAGTAGTTCTAGTAGTAGTAATAATTCTAGAAGTACTAATAGTAGTCGTAGTCGTAGTAGTAGTAGTAGTGGTAGTGGTGGTGGTGGTGGTGGTGGTAGCAACAGCATTAGTAGTTATTGTAGTAGTAGTAGTAGTAGTAGCTGTAGTGTTAGTAGTAGTAGAAGTAGTAGTTGTAGTAGTAATAATAGCAGTAACAATAGTGGTAGTTGTAGTAGTAATAATAGCAGCAACAGTAGTGGTAGTTGTAAGAGCAATAGCAGCAGTAGTAGTTACAACAATTGTATTTGTAGTAGCACTATTGGTAGCGGCAACAACAGCAGAAGTTGTAGTGTTGTAGTAGTATTAGTTGTTGTTGTTGTAGTAGTAATTGTAGTAGTCGAAGTAGTAGAGATAGTAGTAGCAGCAGTAGTAGTAGTAATTGTAGTAATAGTAGTTGTTGTTGAGCAAAATCAATAGTAGCAAATGTAGTAGTACTTGTAGTAGTAGTAGCAATAATAATAGTAGTGGAAGTCATTGATGCAGTGGTAGCAGCCATAGTAATGGCAGCAATAGTAGTAGTAGTGGCAATATTTGTAGTCGTTGTAGCAATAGCAGTAGTAGTCATAATAGTAGTAGTAGTAGTAGCAATACTAGTAGCAAAAGCAGTAGTAGTTGTAGCAGTAGTAGTAGCAGCAGCAGTAGTAGTGTTAGTAGGACTAGTAGTAATTGGATTAGTAGTAGTAGCTGCAATAGTAGCAGTTGTTGCAATAGTTCTAGTAATAGTAGTGGTAGTAGTATTTGAAGTAGTAGTAGTAGTAGTGGTATTAGTAGTAGTAATAGCAGTTGTAGCAGTTGTAGCAGCGGCAGCAGTCTGAGTGGAAGTAGTAGTGGCTGTAGTAGCAGTTGTAGTAAAAGCAGCAGCAGTACTAGCTGTAGTAGTAGAAGTAGTTGCAGTAGTAGTAGCAATAGTAGAAGTAGCAGTAATAGTCATAGTAGCACTCGTAGTAATAGTAGTAGCGATATTTGTAGCAGTGGTAGTAGCAATAGTAGTAATAGTAGCAGTATTAGCAGTAGTAGTATTAGAAGTAGTTGTAGCAGTAGGAGTAGTAGTAAGTAATAGCAGTTGTAGCAGTCGTAGCAGTAGTAGTAGCAGTAGTAGCAGTAGTAGTAGCTGTAGCAGTAGAAGTAGTTGCAGTAGTAATACCAATTGTAGAAGTAGCCATAGTAGTAGTAGCAGTAGTAGTAATAATAGTAGCGATATTTATAGCGGTGGTAGTAGCAGCGGTAGTAGCAATGGTAGCAATTGTAGCAGTAGTAGTATTAGAAGTAGTTGTAGCAGTAGTAGCAGGAGTAGCAGTAGTAGAGGTAGTAGTGGTTGTTGTAGTAGTAGTAGCAATAGGAGTAGTTGTTGCTATAGTAGTAGTAGCAACAGTTGTAATAGTCGAAGAAGGAGCAATAGTTGTTATTGGGGGAAAAGTACTATTCTTAGCCGTAGTTGTACGGGCAATAGTAGTAGTAGCAGCAATAGTAATGGTAGTAGTAATAGTAGTAGCAGTAGTTGTAGGAGTAGTAGTAGAAGTGGTAGTATTTGTCATAGTAGTTGTCGTATTTGTTGTATATGCAGTATTAGCAACTGTAGCATCATTAGCAGCAGTAGCAGAAGTAGTAGTAGTCGTAGTGGTAGTAGTAGTAGAAATGGTAGGAGAAGTAGTAGTAGTAGAAGTACTAGAGGTACTACGAACACTAGCGGCAGTTGCAGCAACAGCAGTTGTAGTAGTAGTAGTAACAATAGCAGTAGTAGTAGTAATTGTAGTATTAGTAGTAGTAGTGGTTGTATTAGCTGTAGTAGTAGTTGTAGTAGTAGTAGTAGTAGTAGTAGTAGTGGGAGTAGTAGAAGTTGTAGCAGCAACAGTAGTAGTAGTAGTAGTAGTAGTAGTACTAGACGTAGTAGTAGTAGTTGGAGCAGTATTATGTGCAATTTCCGATGTAGTATTAGTAGTCGCGGTAATACTAGCATTAGTTGTAGTAGTTGGAGTAGTAGTAGTACTTATAGCAGTAGCAGCTGTAGTAGTAGTTGTAGTAACAGCAACAGCAGTAATTGCTTTAGTAGTACTAATAGTAGAAGTTGCAGCAATAGTAGTAGTTGTACTTGTACTAATAATAGTTGTAGTAGTAATAGCAGTAGTAATAGTACTACCACTACTAGTACTAGTAGTAATAGGAATAGTAGTAATAGTCGCAGTAGTAGCAGCAGCAGTAGTAGTAGTTATAGTTGTAGTAATAATACTAAAAGTAGCAATAGTTGTCATAGTCATAGTAGTATTAATTGTGGTGGTAGTAGTAGTAGTAGTTGTTGTTGTAATAGTAGTTGTTGTTGTGGTATTAGTAGTAGCGGCATTAGTGGTTATTGTAGTAGTAGTAGTAGTAGTAATAGTTGTAGAAGTAATTGTTATTGTAGTAATAGTAGCAACAACAGTAGTGGTAGTTGGAAGAGCAACAGCAGCAGAGTAGCTGTAGCAGTAGCAGTAGTCACAGAATTTGTATTTGTAGTAGCACTAGTGTTGTAGTAGTAGTAGTAGTAGTAGCTGCTGTAGTAGTAATTGTTGCAGTTGAAGTAGTAGTAGCACTAGCAACAGTATTAGTAGTAGTTGTTGTTATAGCAAAATCAATAGTAGCAGAAGTAGTAGCACTTGTAGTAGTAGTAGTAATAATAATAGTAGTTGTAGTCGTAGAAGCCGTAGAGTAGCCGTAGTAATGGCAGCAGTGGCAGAAGCAGTGGCAGTAGTTGTAGTCGTTGTAGTAGTAGCAGTAGTAGTTGTAATAGTAGTACTAGTAGCAGTACCAATAGTAGTAGTAGCAGCAGCAGTAGTAGGAGTATTAGTAGGACTAGTAGTAGTTAGATTAGTGGCAGCAGCTATACTAGAAGTAGCAGTTGCGGTAGTTGTAGTAGCAGCAGTAGTAGTAATAGTAGTGCTGGTAGTAGTAGTAATAGCAGTTGTAGAAGTTGCAGCAGCAGCAGTAGTAGTAGTAGAAGTAGTCATAGTAATAGTAGCATTAGTTGTAGCAGTTTGAGTAGTAGTAGTACTTATAGTAGTAGCAGCTATAGTAGTAGTAGTAGTAACAGCAGCAGCAGTAATTGCTTTAGTAGTACTAATAGTAGAAGTTGCAGCAATAGTAGTAGTTGTACTTGTACTAATAATAGTTGTAGTAGTAATAGTACTACCACTACTAGTACTAGTAGTAATAGGAGTAGTAGTAATAGTCGCAGTAGTAGCTGTAGCAGTAGTAGTAGCAGTAGCAGTAGTAGTTATAGTTGTAGTAATAATACTAAAAGTAGCAATAGTTGTCATAGTCATAGTAGTATTAGTTGTGGTGGTAGTAGTAGTAGTAGTTGTTGTTGTAATAGTAGATGTTGTTGTGGTATTAGTAGTAGCGGCATTAGTAGTTATTGTAGTAGTAGTAGTAGTTGTTGTTGTTGTTGTAATAGTAGATGTTCTTGTGGTATTAGTAGTAGCGGCATTAGTAGTTATTGTAGTAGTAGTAGTAGTAGTAGTAGTAGTAGTAATTGTTGTAGAAGTAATAGTTATTATAGTAATAGTAGCAACAACAGTAGTGGTAGTTGTAAGAGCAACAGCAGTAGAGTAGCTGTAGCAGTAGTAGTAGTCATAGAATCTATATTTGTAGTAGCACTAGTGGTAGCGGCAATAGCTGCAGAAGTAGTAGTGTTGTTGTAGTAGTAGCAGTAGTTGCTGCTGTAGTAGTAATTGTTGTAGTTGAAGTAGTAGTAGCACTAGCAACAGTATTGGTAGTAGTTGTTGTTGCAGCAAAATCAATAGTAGCAGAAGTAGTAGAACTTGTAGTAGTAGTAGTAGTAATAATAGTAGTTGTAGTCGTAGAAGCAGTAGAGTAGCCGTCGTAATGGCAGCAGTGGCAGAAGTAGTGGCAGTAGTTGTAGTCGTTGTAGTAGTAGCAGTAGTAGTTGTAATAGTAGTACTAGTAGTAGCAGTACTAGTAGTAGTACCAATAGTAGTAGTAGCAGCAGCAGTAGTAGGAGTATTAGTAGGACTAGTGGTAGTTAGATTAGTAGCAGCAGCTGTACTAGAAGCAGTAGTTGCGGTAGTTGTAGTAGCAGCAGTAGTAGTAATAGTAGTGGTGGTAGTAGTAGTAATAGCAGTTGTAGAAGTTGAAGCAGCAGCAGCAATGTGAGCGGAAGTAGTAGTAATTGTAGTAGCAGTAGTAGTAGTCGTAGTAGTAGAAGTAGTTGCAATAGTAGTAGCAATAGTAGAACTAGAAGTAGTAGCTGTAATAGTACTAGTAGTAATAGTATTGGTGATATTTATAGGAGTGGAAGTAGCTGTAGTAGTAGCTATAGTAGAACTAGCAAGTAGCAGTAGTAGTAGCAATAGTAGTATTAGAAGTAGTTGTAATAGTAGTAGCAGGAGTAGTAGTAGTAGAGGTAGTAGTGTAGTACTAGCAGTCGTAGCAATAGGAGTAGTTGTAGCTATAGTAGTAGCAGCTACAGTTGAAATAGTCAGAGAAGGAGCAATAGTTTTTATTAGGTGAAAAATAATAGTAATAGTAGTAATAGTAGTAGTAGCAGCAATAGTAATAGTAGTAGTCATATTAGTAGTAGTAGTAGTAGTCGTAGCAGAAGTGGTAGTATTAGTCGTAGTTGTTGTATTTGCAGCAGCAGCAGTAGTAGCAGTAGTAGTAGTGGTCGTGGTGGTGGTGGTAGTAGTGGTAGTAGATGTAGTAGCAGCAGTTGTTGTAGTAGTCCTATTAGCAGAAGTTGTAGTAGGAATAGTAGTTGTAGTAGCAGTAGTAGTAATAGTAGAGGTAAAAGTACCAGTAGTAGTAGTTGTAGTATTAAATGTAGTAGTAGCAGTTGCCTTAGTAGTAGTGGTCGTATTAGTAGTAGAAGCAGTAGTAGTAGTACTACTATTAATAATAGTAGTAGTAGTATTAGTCGCAGGAATAGGAGTAGTAGTTGTAAAAGTAGTTGGACCAGTAGTATTAGCTACAGCAGTAGGAGTAGTAGTAGTTGTAGTAGTAGTATTAGCAGAAGTTGTAGTAGGAATAGTAGTAGGAGTAGGAGTTGGATTTGGGGTAGTACTGATAGTATTACTAGTAGTGGCAGTCATAGGAGTAGCAACAATAGAAGGAGTTTTAATAGTAGCCGTTGTAGTATTAGAAGTAGTAGTAGTGGTGGTAGTCACTGTTGGAGAGGTAGCCGTAGTGCCAGTAGTTATAGTTGTTGTAGTAGCAGTAGGAGTATTAGTACTATATGTTGTGGTAATAATAGGAGTAGTAGTAGTAGTAGTAACAACAATAGTAGTTGTAGTAATAGTGTTGTAGTAGTAGCAGTAGCAGTAGTTTTAGAGATAGTTGTAGTAGTAGTAATAACAATAGTAGTAGTAGTCATAGTAGTAGTAGTTGTTGTATTAGTAGTAGTACTCGGAACAGTAGTAGTGGTTGTAGTAGTAGTAGTAGTAGTTGCTGTATTATTGGTTGAGCAGTAGTAGCAGTAGTAGTAGTGGTAGAGGTAGTAGTTGTAGCGGTAATTGCAGCAATAGTAGCAATAGTAGTTGTAGCAGTAGTAGTTATTATTGTTGTTATTGTTGTTGTCATAATGGTAGCAATAGAAGGTGTAGTAGTTGTAGAAGTTGTAGTAGCAGTAGTAGTAGTAGTAGTAATAGTAGTAATAGTTGTAGTAGTAGTAGCAATAGTAATTGTAGTAGCAGTAGTAGTGGGAGTAGTGGTAGTAGAAGTCACAGTAGTAGTAGGAGTAGCAGTAGAGGTAGTTGTAGTGGCAGTAATAGTAGTAGTAGTAGCAGCAGCAGCAACAGTAGTAGTAATAGTAGCGGTAGTAGTAGTAGTAATTGTAGTAGTAGTAGTAATACGAGGAGGAGTAGTAGTAGGAGTAGAAGTAGTGGTGGTAGTATTAAGAGTAGTCACAGGAGTCGTAGTAGCTGTAGAAGTTGTGATAGTAGTAGGAGTAGCAGTAGAAGTAACAGTAGTAATAGTAACTGAAGTAGTTGGATTAGTTGTTGTAATAGTAGTACAAGTAGTAGTAATAGTAGTAGTAGTTGTTGTTGTTGTTGATGTTGTTGTCGTAGTATTAGGTGTAGCAATAGTAGTAATAATAGTATTAGTAATAATAGTCGTAGTAGTAGCAGTTACAGTAATAGTTGTAGTAGTAGTAGTAGTAGTAGTAGTAGTCGTAGTAGTTGTACTAGTAGTGGTAGTAGTAGTAGTACTAGTTGTAGTAGTTGTGCTAGTTGTTGTTGTTTTTGTTGTTGTTGTTGTTGTTGTTGTTGTTGTAGTTGTAGCAGTTGTAGTACTAGCAGCATCAGTAGTAGTAGTGCTGGTGGTGGTAGTAGTTGTTGTTGTTGTGGTAGTAGTAGTAGCAGCAGTAGTTGTTGTAGGTGTAGTAGTAGTAGTAATATTATTAGTAGTAGTAGTGGTAGTAGTAGTAGTTGTTGTTGTTGTAGTTGTGGTAGTAGTAAAAGAAGTAATAGTAGCAGTAGTGGTAGTAGTAATAGTAGTAGTAGTAGCAGCAGTTATTGGAGTAGTGGTTAAAATTACACCAGTGGCAGTAGTAGTAGTAGTAGTTGTAGTAGTAGTAGTAGTAGTTGTTGTTGTTATAGTTGTAGTAGTAGCAACAGTAGCAGCAATAATAATAACGGTAGTCATAGTAGTGGTAGTCATAGTAGTAGTCATAGTAGTGGCAGTAGTAGCAATTGTAGTGGTAGGAGAAGATGTAGGCATAGTAGTAGGAGAAGTTGGTATAGCAGTATTAGTAGCAGTATTAGAAACTGTAGCTACAGTAGTAGCCGTAGTAGTATGAGTAGTAGCGGTAAGAGTAGTAGTAGTAGTAGTAGCAACAACAGCTGCAGTTATAGCAGTAGTAGTAGCAGTAGAAGTAGTATTAGTAGCAAAAGTAGTAGTAGTAGTAGTAATAGTAGTAGTCGTAGAAGCAATATTATTTGCAATAGAAATAGTAGTTGTAGCAGCAGTGGAGCAGTAGAATGGCAATAGTATTTGGAGTAGTAGTGGTGGTGGTAGTAGTAGCAACAGCAGCAGTAGTAGTTTTAATAATGGTATTAGTAGTAGTAGTAGTTGTCGCAATAGCAGCAGTAGCAGCAGCAGCAGTTGTTGTAGCAGTAGCAGCTTCAATAGTAGTAGTAGTAGTAATGGTAGTA